>CM046368.1:4190267-4219320 GCA_025413025.1 Ficus hispida | reverse complement strand
TTTGAACTTACAAGTTTTATTACCATAGTTTTTTGGCTCATATCCGTTAAATTTAAGATGGCTTTTCACATGATAACCTAAGAGAATTGTTGGTCATTTGTAAATTTCAATACAAATTCACTTAAATGGTTGAGCCTAATTTAATTATAACTCAATCTTAAACATGAGTTTTAATATGAATTTATATTGAAATTAAGTAAAAATGACCGGTAATACTATTACTGGATTTCCACGTGAAAATCAAATAGAAAAAATGTCTATAAGTTAATGAACATGAGAAAAAAGACTGACAATATCGAAAATTATATATTCAAGATGTTGATTTCAATTTTTAAAAAAAGTTTAGAATGCAATGAAGAATAACGTTTAAATTTTACTCTTTTTAACGCCTAGTTAAACATATTGATAAATCGAGATTAAATTTGTTAAATTTAATGTCAGAAATTAAAGTGGGATTAGGATTTTGTGGATCATTTATAAGAATATCCCTTTGAATTTTGTTCCGATCATCAATAATATCAGCATTCTGGAAATGAAAGTAATTATGCTTTAAAAAGGAACAAGATATATTAATTCAAAATAATAATAATAATAAAAGAAACAAGTTATGCCACTTAGGTCTAATACTAAGGAAAGAACTTTATGGGATTAGAGGAAAATTAAGGAAAGAACTCTATGGAATTAGAGGAAAATTGTCATTTTCAACACATTTTTTTAAATGTCCAAAATTTTTAAAATCAGACAAAAAAATATAGTGTTTTTTTAATTAATCATTGATTGACTATTTGGTAGATAATAAATCACTTATTGACTAATTACCAATAAAACATTGATTGATTATAGTCACTATAAATTAGATATGATTGGTTATGATCAGTTAACTTTTTAATAGTCACCAGATATTTTTCTAGAAAAAAAAATTTTAAAATCTGTAAAATAAATGTTAAAAAAATTGTCATCTACCTAATTGCTCGAACTATATTAAGCAAGTTACGTTGCATATAAAATAGATGAGGGATATGTGAGTAAATGACATCTTTTAAGAAGTTTTTTAATAAATGATCAAAGTTTTGTAAAATTATTAAAATGATCGTTTTTTGAAAAGTCAATTAATCAATTATTGATTGGCTATGATTAATCAATAATAGACTAATGTTAATATGCATTTTATATTGATCGACTCTAATAATCACTTATTAATTATCATTTTACAAAATAAAAAATATATTAACCAATTTTTAATAAATATCTAAAAACTACTTATTCATCTAATTATTTCATAGATAAATAATCAACCATATATTACTTGTAGTCGATGTAGATTGACATTAAATTTAATATTTCATGTGTATTGTCTTTCTACCGTGAATGATTATATCAATTTGAGAGAGACCAAAAATAAGACAAGCCATCCTTTAAATTTAGTGAAACTTTTGGATGCATCAGAAGAAGATTTGTCAATCGCGACTCTTGTACAATTAATGATATGTGTACGATTTTTAATCATAGATCACAGAAGGACAAGTTTGTTGCAAGGAACATTAATTATGTACTAATAACATTTACAGCGGTAGGTTGTAAAGTAATTCTAATAATTTTTTGACCTTTTTGTTATAATTTTTCCATCTATTATTCACGGGGGTCTCCAAAGAAGTGGAATGAATTCTCACTTTTCAACAGAAAACTAAAAGAGAAAATTGGGCAAACAGCTCCTTACGTGGTCATAAGCTATTATCTCTTTAATAATAAATGCAATCTCTTATTAGTAATTAACTTGACAATCTTTTTAAATATCTATCAGTAAAGAAATTACAGTTCACATGCTGCATCATTTAGTATCCAAAAAAAAACAAAAAAAACAAAAAAAAAAAGTCCTGGCATTATTATTGACGAAAATTATGATAGAAACTATACATTTGCTTACCGATAAATATTGTTCTTTAAGTTACTAGATTAACAGTCCGATATGTGAGTATGCGCATTAAAAAAATTACATTGTCATATGTAAAATTGCTTCCAATCATTGATCAAACCATTGAAAAATTGATCAAATACCTATCAATATGATAAATCATAGTGATCGTCATGACCATGATCATTGTTATTATTATTATTTAAAAAGATGTCCGTGACATTATGCATTTCATATATTATTTCATATGTTGGGTTTCATATCCCTTGTTCCCTAATTTTTTTTTTTAATTTGTCCGCCTTGTTTTAGGATTCCTTGTTTTTTAAGATTAAATTTTTGTTTAACATTTCGTTTTAAATTTATATTTCAAATTTATATTTACTGTGTCTTCTTTCATAATATATTGAAATTACTTTTTAAATTATGTGTTTAAATTTATGATACAAAAGGAGCCTAAGAATGCAAACAAACTGGACTTTATGACGGTAAAATAAACATTAATGAAGAACACTGATGAAATTACTTCATGTTTGCGTCCAATATTATTGGATTTTTTTTACTATTTATTTACTCTTAATAAAGGAAGAAAAACCTCCATAAAGAGTTCAAAGAAAACAGAAGCATACTGTGGGCCTGGAAATTCATTGAAGGTTAGTTTGAGACAGTGACTGGGCTGCCCTGATAGACGTGGTGCAAATGGTCTCCTTGAAACCTGATAAAAATAAAACGAGAAATAACAAGTTACAGAGCTTAATTAGACTTCAGAATTGAAAAGTAATTATCATTACTACAATAATCTCAACTGAAGTCTAATTAATTCTCCAGTCCGTCAAAAGCTTACAAATGTCGTCCCCTCACTCCTATTTATAGTGTTATGTGGGGAAAATCTGTTACAATAAAATAATGGGAAAGTCTGTAATATAGCCTCATTTATATGCCATATCGATAGAGTTTAATTTTAAACCGTTAAGATATAATCGAATGATTAAAATGTTATTTGTGTATAATAACTATAATGTATATTATCTCGTATTAGTATGGATTTTTAAATTAAATAATAATAATAATAATAATAATAAGAAATAAAAAAAAAAACTAACCTTTGGCCGGTGGTAGGCGCCGCCCTCCCCGACGCCGGCAACGAGCCCACTCCAGTGACTTCAGCGACGGACCCCCCACCCCCGACGTTGTCGAAGAGGCCCCTCCCAGACACCGGCGACGAGCCCACCCATCCTCCCCCCCCCCCCCCCCCCCACCACACAAACGCCAGATCTAGACACCCTCCCCCAACTTCAACGAAGACCCCCTCCCCCGACCAGATCTTTGCCGCGCCCCCCCTCCCCCCCGACGTCATCAACTGTAAACGATGTTAATTTTTTTTTATAATTTCTTTTTATTATTATTATTTTAATTTATTAATCTATATTAATACGAGATAAGGTGCATTATAATTATTAAACAGAAATAACATTTCAACCGTTTGATTACATCTTAACAGTTTAAAATGAGGTTTACCGAAATAGTATATAAATAAAACTCTACTGGAACTTCTCCCTAAAATAATAATCCATCGATTCTTAATTTATCGATCTTGACCTTACACGTGCACAAAAAAAAGAATTCAAATATCCTACATCTTTTCAATCCTACGTGACTCGTCTTACATCGTCGCCGAGATTACGTTTTTGTTTCTGTTATGACCTTTGGCGCGTTCTGCTTATTCTAGTTGCTTTTACAACGCTGTTTCATTAACTACCCATCTTTGATTGAACGACAAAGTACAAAACTACAATATAAGCATAAGAAATTAGTAGCACAACACAAACATAAAAACTGACCTTTTTTTTTGTATTTTGGTCATTTCAATAGCTACTTTAAAAAAAGAAAATTAAAAATTAAAAAGATCGTGAATAGCCGCACTTTGCTTAACTTTAGCAACCCAAATTTCAATATCCAGTTCGAGTACCAATTTGAAAATCGAGAAATGTTGAACAGAATTTGTCGCAGATTACTCGCATCAAAAGTAGGGAATGATCATGAGAAAACTTCAAAAAGAAAATGTTGTAACATGTACTTCATGATCTCAATTGAGTTTTTCCTTTGTGTCACAAGCTATAGGTTTTAAAATTAAATGATCTGTCCTAAAAGAATTCTAACACCGACGAGCGAAGATTTTGACACGCTTCCAGCATCAACCTCAATGCTCAACTTATGCCCAGTCAACCATTCAAATCAAAACCCAACCCAAAATCATGTGTCCTTTGTAGCTGAAGTGTTGAAGATCTCCGAGTCGACCGTTCAACTTCAGCATAAATAAGGATGCAAAATTAGGCTTTGTTTCTGCAGATCATCTGATAGAAACATGAGCAACCCCCTAACTACTTGACCAAAAAAGGTAAACAAGTCTTTAAAGCCTCACCAGTAAGACCGACTTCGAGTTTCTATTTGGACCAAGTATCGGTTTCTAACTTTCTACTAGGATTTCGCCATCTGCAGCATCCAAGTAAGGTCCAATTTGCATCCATGAATTGATTGAAGAAGAGTTATAGATAATATTTCATAAAAGGGGGAAATAAATACCAGCAAGGCCGACGGCCAAGTTAGCTTGCTTATCTGCTTCTGAGTTTAGGTTCTGCAACAGAAGATAAGCAAGAAAATGTCAGAGAGAAGGTCGCTTACCGTCAGCTCATGTAGACAGCCATGGTTTGTGAATGTCCAGAGTAAAAATCTAATCAATCGAGAGAATATGAAACAGTTACGAGCTTTTCTTCAAGATCGAACGAGTTGAATATTGTACTCTTGCGAAGTTGAAGTATGAGAGAAATGTAGTGGCATTAAATTTTGTAATACAATCTATAAACTAGTGTCAAGATCATAAAGCATGGAAAGAATAAACTTTCCGCATTTTACCCACCCTTAACACGTGGTTGATCTCGAAAGAACGAAACTTATCCTTGAGTTTCTTCACCTCCTTATACAACTTTGCGATATTCTCATTTTTTACCTTCCATAAACCCTGAACCTGTTCCGGTAATATGTTCCAGTCATATCATCAATATGAACAGAAGCGGAGAAAAAACAAAAAAAAAGAAAAGGATGTTGCAATTTAGGACAAACACTAAAACTGAAGTTTGTTATAAGCAAACAAGCTACAGCAAAAAGTTACGGAAACTTCATGCATATAAAACAAAACATGAAACATGAAACAAAAATTTTTATCTAGTTCTTTCTCATCTGCCGAAAAGAATAATGAATGGGTGTAAACTGAAATGGAGAAGAGGTACCATAATTCAGAAAGAACCTACCTAGTACAAATCTGAGGACGACCAGAAAAATGGTTTACAGTATGAAAATCAGTGAAAAGAAAGGTGAAGAGAATGCAAAACAATGACCAATGAAACTACAAGAATAAGTAATAATCAAATTCAATTGATCAGAGATATAGTTAAACTCCAACGTGATACGGAAACAAAAAAGAGATCAAAACAGTGAAACAAACCTGCATACAAACAAGTTTGGAGTCTCCAAGGACAGAGATCTTTTCAAAACCTCTTTTATGAGCATATCTCAACCCTAAAATAATGGCTCGATACTCGGCCACATTATTGGTAGCTTCCCCCAAGCCTTCACGCAATTTACAAATCTACAAAGAAGACAAAAGTTGAGACAAAAGGCAATTAAGTAAAAGATATAGAAAGCCCAAGCAGTGGCGTTTACCAGACTTCCATCATCGGCTAGCAGCACAGCTCCCGCACCAGCTTTTCCAGGATTTCCTTTTGATGCCCCATCAAACTTAAGAATACAAGACCTCTATATGTAAACATAATACAGGGATGAGTTATTATAACTGCAGACGAGATTCAAAAACCAATGAGGATAAATTCTGCAGACCTTCAAAGCACAATTGAGGTGTCCTGCCATCTAACACACTACAACGGAGAGAGAGAGAGAGAGAGAGAGAGCAAGGCAAAAAGCCCTCCGGTTATAGCAGAACACTAATGTTTTCTACTATAATCTCTCTTTTTTTTTTTCGGTCTATAGTTAAATAATAGAGAAAAAAAAAAGAAAAAAAAAATGGCAAGATAGAGCAAGAAAACAAAAGCTCTTATTTTCCGCATATATATAACGGACCTAACAAGTACAAAGGGCACTGCAGGTACTTCATATCAAATTTTCAAAACATCATCAAGCTTTAGCATCAATGGTATCTTACACTGCTAGCTGATGATAGCTGCCCCATATCAAAGTGATCAAACTTGGCATGCTTTTGTGAGGAATCAGTTGTCACTGAAATTGAGCCAATTCCTTCCTGAAAAACGTTACACAACCATTAATCTAAAGCAGCCAATTTTAACCTTTCAATACATAAACCCAAGTCCTATCATACACTTAAGAAATTTAGCAGAAAACTCTGAAAAATACGTAATATCTGAGAATTTGTATGGGGTTACAGGCTATGAATATAGAGACATGACATGAAAAATGCATAGACAATGATGTTGAAGCATTGTATTATCAAGAAATGATAATCACAAAAAGTTCAATGAATCTTACGTAGATAGGCATGCAATATACCAAAATAGAACTTTTCAGAAATATCAGTGTTTCTACAGCATCTCAAAAAAGTTCCGGTTAAGAGATTATACTGCCCCTTACTTACCACGTTTTTAAATCCAGCCACCTGGTGTGATCTCTTTTTCGATGTTTCCTCGAACGATGTTACACCTATTGAAGATGTTGGAACCTAAAAATAAAGAAAACGTAATCATATTCCATACCACTATGTGCTTCTTTTATATATATATATATATATATATATATATATATATATTTATATACATAGAAGATGAGAAAAATCCTTTTATTGATTGTAAAACAATTACCAAGGAAGAGGATAAGGTATCCTCCGGGAAGAAACTAAAATGAGAAAAAAGAGAGGAAATACAAGGAAGAAAACAGAAAATGGGCAAGACATAGCCCCTAAAAAACCTAACTCTCCCTATAGCCCCATCACATTTTTCCACTTCAGTGCAATCAGTGAAAAGGGAAAGTTCTTGAAGGCTCTGTTCGTTGATGCCCACAAGGAGGCAGAAAATTTTGCCTTTATGTGAAGCTCAATCCCATAAAAATCCAGGCTGAAATCCATTATAATTGTCTAGTAACCATAAGGTTCAGTAAAGTTTTTGGACTCCTCTTTTGATATTCAATTGCAAAAGGAAAAGCGTCCACTCACCCAATCAATTCAATTATATCTCTAATGAATCTGGCATGTAAAAGAAACCACAAAAGTAGTGCAATGAATTGCCACATTCAGCATATTAAAAATGAGCGTTCAAAGACTCAGCACAATTCGACCACTCAGTCAGTTCAGTTGCTCGGTTAAATTGCTCAAGAATCCAAACAACAGGATACAGGAACTCCATAAAGGTTAATTCAAAACTTTAGCAAACTGGGTAATTTGACAAAGAGTAGGATTTAGTTAAGTTTACTATTTAGATTTGAACTCAAGATTATGCTAATCTTTTAGAATTATTTAGAATTTAGCTAAGATTATTTAAATTTTTTCAATTTTGTCTTATTATTACGTTTATTTCTCTATAAATACCTTAGTGGTTGTAATTTCAACAATATATTCAATGTACTCTACTTGGAATCCTCTCTTTGATCTCCCAATTCTAAAATTTCTCTGTCTTGGTTTTTGTTTCTCCTATCTAAAACCCATTTCTTCGATCTTGGTCCCACGCCGGTATACCTTTTACTCGAAAGGGTGAATGAGAAAAAAGATTTCTCATAACAAAAACGACACTTCTCAACCTATATGAAACAACTCAAACAATTGGGAAAAGTCGACTGACATTTTTGACTTGCAAAGCGCATTGCACAAGCGGACCAAAAAGACTTTCATTGATATCCTCAGCCCTAATACTGTAAACAGCATCCTTGAGTCCACGAGAAGTGAGATACTCTTCAGTCTCCTTCGGCAAACCATTCCCTTTGAACACGCTAACGGGAGGATCACATATCTAATGAAACAAAGAAAAAAAAAACTCACATAAATCAAGATTCATCAGAAACAAGCTCTAACACAACCATCATTCCAAATTTTCAAACAAATAAACTCTCACATTCGGCATTCAATCAAACACCTTACCGACGACCCAACTTGTGCCTGGCAATCATTCAAGCTTCTATAAACCCCAACAACATCCCCTTTCCGCACAACATAGAACGCCTCCTTCGGCTGCTTCTCCTTCTCCATTGCCGGTTCAGGCTCCGATTTCCGCCGCGAGCGAGACACACTTCCTCCGCTTTTACCAACTTTTGCTGAGTAAAGCCGCACACCAAACTGCGTCAATGCAGAGTTCTGATTGGGGACAGCAATGCGAGGGGGGCTATAGCTGATTGTTCTAGTCCATGAACAGGCATAAGCTCCGTACAGAGATGTTTGAGCTCTGAATTGGCTGCTGCTGCTTCTGAAGAATGCTTCTAGGCGCGACGAAATCTGCGACAAGCAGTTCATCACACGCTACGATTCTCCAGTAATGGTGATTCAAAACCTTTTTCTCTTTTTCCACTAAAAATCAGAACAAGAAAAAGAAAATGCCCAAGTAAATTCGTCACCACTTGGACGGAAAACAGCTAACTGGTTAACCCCATTACCCCATAATCACCAAAACTTTTACTACGTGACAAAACAACGCCATATTATTTTTGTTGTTTCAGACATTTTATCAGTCACTTTATGAGTATTATTTCACTCTCAAAAAAAAAAAAAAGGAGATTTATCGATACTAACCCAGCTGGAGCCTGCAGGGAAATAATATTGGCATCCAACGGGAGAAGACGATGGCGACGTCGCGACGGCGAAGGCGACGAGACAGCGCCTCTGACCGCGAGGGTGATCGTGACGGCGACGTGGCTCCTCTCTTTCTCTCTTCGCAATCTCGCGCTTGCTTCTCCGTCGCGATTCGAAGGTCGATCACACGACCTAAACGATGGCGTTCTCCGTCGTCGGCTTCGGGTCGAGACCAGTGGGGCTCCCCTGACGATTCACGACGGTTCAGACGTCCGGTGCTGAGCTTCTTCTCCGGCGGCTGGGCAGAGATTTAGGGCTCTTTTATAAAAAGAAATGGTAAATTGCTAAGTTCACCGATAAACTTTTAAGTCTATACGATTTCATCTGCTTAAATTATTAAAATATTATTATTATAATCTTTAAATTAATTTTTAAACAGAAAATACGAATTTGATATCCCTGTACAGAATGAGATGTAAAGAAAAAAATAAAAAAAATAATTAAATATTATATAATAAAAATAATTAATTAAAATAAATAATATAATCATTATTAATATTTTTTTAACATTTATTATTATAATATTAGAATATTTATATTTAAGTTTTGCATTAAAATGTTGGATTTATATATAGACAAACATATGTAGATATATGTTTATAAACAAAGTTATTATAAATGGAACATTTTTCGCTAAAAATGTCATCAACCATGTTTAATTTTCTTCAGTTTTTCCTCCGATCTATCACGAGAAAAAGATTAATTATTTTATGTTTATATATAAAATTGAAATTAATATAATTTATAATATGTAATTATATATAAAAGATAATTATATCTTGATTCTTTTCGTTTTTTAGATGAGTCAATAAAAAATGTTTGAATTTATGTTGAGAGAGGATATTGCTGAGGGCTGAAATAACGATTAGTATAATTATATAATTGTTTGTAATTTATGTATATATATTTGTAAGAAAGAAATACAAAAATTTTGAAAAAATTTATGAATAGTAATATACATTGATTCAATATCCTCTGTTATAGGTTGGGTGAGGAAAAACTTTTTTCGAACTTTTTTTTTGTTTCTGGCAGCGGTGTTTCTGAATCCAAAGATGCTAATGGTGCTTGGATATTTTTTGGAGATTCGGTTGGTAGTGCAGGCAATAACATTTATGATTCATCATCGTCAAAAGTTTTAACGACCGTCGCATCAATAAATGCACCTCTCGGACGAAATTGAATCGAAAATATTTTTGACATGTATTTGAGTTGATCGAGGAGAGGGGGAATGATGTTTGGATCGGTGTATCCATCTTGAATTGTTAGTATGGAGTAAGGTTTATTTACTAGTGATTGTATTGTTTTTCCAAGCATGACAATATTCATTCCCCCAGTACTATCCTCGATTCGAGCATTAATTTTGTACATGTTATAAATAACATAAATTTAGTAAATTTTTATTGTTTAAGCATTATTTATTAATTTTTTATAATAAAAATAAAGAATATTACTAATTGATTGGTATTGTCGTTAAATATGCATGAGTGTCACACCACCATGAAGTCCTTGATTGTTTGACACGTCGATAACAGCGTGGATAGACATTATAAAACCAACCTTATTGTGCATCAATTTCAGTTATGATTGCCTTTATAGTAAATTTTTTGTCCTGTTATTTGAAGGGGGAAATTTTATTAAATTATATATTATAATTAGGAGGCAATAAATGAATATTTACCTAATTTTGATCTGGATCTAAGGCACAAAGTTCCGCTATCATCAGTCTATTCATCGTTGTTTGCTCCTTTAATGTTATTGGTTTTTACGTCGATGGAGCAATAAAATCTATTAATATTTATTATATTTATACTTACCAAGATATTGTTTAGCTGACATAGCCGTAAAGGCGATTGCAACTGGTTAGGACATTCTTTGAACTGTATTTTCATCATAATTATTGTCAATTTCTCCCCAAAGAGTGATGTTTAGTGATTCTTCTCTGTAAAATATAATAAATTTAAATAAATAAATTATTACGAAATGATTTTTAATTAAATGAAAATATATTTGTAATAATATATAATTTATAGTTACCTGATATTTTGAATTGTCAAATTTCATCTTTTAACCAATCTATTACCTATATTGGATTCTTCAACACCTTTTATAAAAATAAAGGGTAAATTACTAAGTTTATCACCGAACTTTTAGCTCTATAGAATTTGATCCGTTAGAATGATCATAAACTATTAAAATATTATTAGGATTCACGGGTCCAGTTGGGTGGGGGGGGGGGGGGGGGGTTGGTTCGCAATCGACGGACGATGGCTAGTGGTGCTGGTTTTGCAAGGTCAAGTTGAGGGGGGGGGGGATTTGCTATTGATGGACAAGAGCGGTGCCGGTCGTAGGACGTGGTTTTTGGGTTGAGTTATTTTTTTTTTTTATTTCTTAGATTCTAATACTATGAGCTAATGTGCATAATAAGTATTATGCACAAACTACATCTCAACCGTTAGAATATATCGAATTACCTATAAATGAGCTATACCAATAGGATATATAAAAAAGACTTTATTCCCTAATATATATATATATATTTAAAAGGAGCTACAGTAAAGCCCATTTAATGTACCCTATCTATAGAGTCCCTTTTTAAACCGTTTAGATATAATCAAACAGCTGAGATATTACTTATGCATAATAGTTATAATGTACATTATCTCATACTAGTATAGGCTAAAAAAATTAAAACTTAAAATATAAAAAAAAATGAAAAAAAACTCCCCCAGTCAGACGGAATCCCCCCTGAATGTCAACACCCCCCCTCCCCCCCGGCTGTCGATGAGCCCTGTCACCTCCGCCTCCCATGCCGACAACCCAGGTTCCCCCCCTACCGAAATGCTAACCAAATCTAGATCGTCGATGAAGGGGACCAGAAATGCATCATTGGCACAGGGGGGTTTAGACCTATCGGCATTGGGTGGGGGCGACTAGATCTGGGCTAGGTCGTCGATGCGGTGGGGGGACAGGGCTTGTCGGCCAAAGGGAGAGCACTTATCACCGATCGCCAGAGTTACGGGAGAGGGTGGTCAGAGGGCTCCGTTGGCCTACAGGGATTTTTTTAATTTATTTATTTTTATATATTATTTATTTATTTATTAGTCTATACTAGTATGAGGTAAAGTATAACACACAACCAAAATCTTAGTCGTTTTATTACATCTTAACGGTTTAAAAGGGGACTTTATCGATAGGGTATATAAAGGGTATTTATAGCAGTCTTAACCTATTTAAAAATATATAAATAAGTTTTTTAATGATACAAGTAATAACTGGAAATTTTGATTTTAAAAAATAGTAGGAAATGTAGAGTTGAGTGAACTTTTCTATTACATTTTGACATGGAAATGTGGGAAGATCAACAAGAATAAGAAGCAAGAAAAAAAAAATGCTGCTCCTAATAAGTTATACCGGAAAGAATCAATGGGAAAAAGTGAACACTAAAATCCAATCTTCTTTTTTAAATCTTAGAAAAGATATACTTTATGTGGGACTGACTTAAAAAGAAATACAAAAAAAAAAAAAAAAGACAAAAAAGCTGGCGCACCTACCAGTATTTCACTTCAGACTCGGAGAAATCTCACTCTGACATTTATTATCTAATTTCGGTATCTCAATTGATGTTTCATAAATTATATTTTAATATATTATTGAAAAAAGTTAAATCTTAAAATTTAAAAATTAATTATAAATTATTTTAAATTTTTTAAGATGATGTGATATAATATTATTTATTAAATACTATTTGGACAATAAAAATTGAAGAGAGGATGTGAGTCTATACCAACATGTGCTTCTCGTACGGATGGTTGTACCAACATTTTCCCACTTGCATGCAAAGTCCTTGTCCTACTCGTTCAAAGAAACCTTAAAAAAAATTATTAAAAAAAATCTTTTAAAAGTGCAAGAGAAAGAGTGCTTCAAAGTCTTTCGACAATGTTCGACGGCGATGAGAATACTCAGGTAGAATTGCAGAAGATGCTAGTTCCTGCTCTGTTAAAACAACCATGGCAAAGTTCAAAAGATTCACTTGTTTATCTTTACTTTTGCTACGTAGAATTTACTCTCAATCCTGCAGATAGAATCTCTAAAGATTTTGGTTTGTTTGTCAATGCTAATCTGCCACTAGAGGCTAAGAAAATGGAACTTGGGCTTCATTTGACTCGTGGTAGATCCGTCATGACAAAGCCTGTCCCATCAAGTGTCCCACAATTTCATCAAGACAAGGCAGACAACTATATATATCAAATTTAGTAAAAGCTTTTGTTTTTGTTTTTTTGTATAGATATTCTTGAAGTTTTCAAATTTGACAATTTAGTTTCTAAACTCTAATGAGGACATGACTAGCACAAGAATATGGAATATGTATCCTATTCAAATTCCTACCGGACCAGTTATAAGAGTACGGGCCAAGAAATTCCAAAATGTATTAAATGGGCTGATTCGAGAGATTTGGGCTCAAGCATGCACATGGAAGCCTCTTAAGGGAGATGAATAAGTTGATCAGCCATTAACAAGCATGACTCAAGTTCAAGAAAGTCAATAAGAGAATCTGTGCTTACTTTCCTTTTTCGGTATCTCTTTCGGTTTCAAGCTACAACAAAAGGAAAGAGATTTGTCAATCAAGGCTGAACTGTTATTCACTTTTCTTATTTGGATTTGGGCACATTTGCTGTGAAGGAAATTTGATTTGGGCACATTGGCTACTTTCCACTTTACTATTTTAGTTATTTAAATGTTTCCTTTTCCTTATTGGCATATAATAAGTGGAAAATTGAGGGATTAAAGTCAGAATTGTTTTCCTTTAATTGAGGCTGAAATTAGGAGGATATTTCAACTTTCCTTTTTTCTATTTTAGGTGTGTAATCAGTCAATTAACGGGCTGATTGTATCTTTTAGGCAAGTAAGAAAATTATCAGATTTTAGCCTTAATTAAAATAGCTATTTTAGGAACTTTCTTTGTAATATTCAGCCTATTAATAGGCATCTAAGTGTTAGTAAAATTCAGATCATTTATTCAGTAATTGTGATAGTATTTTCTCTTTGGTTCTTTGAAGAACTATTCGAACTTATCGGAATTTTCTATGACATTTACCAATGACTTATCAATCAATCCTTCCATAATTGATTATGGCGTCTTTACCATATCAAGGTTCTTACCTCCATATAGGTAATAGGTCGGATTCTTTCATTCAAACCTGAACATAGAGATGATCTTGGAGATTTATTAAATTACATGTTTCGCACAAGTTGGCATGGTTCATATCAAACTCCTTTTGTTCTTCTTGGTAATCAACAAATGAAATTATCATCGTCAATCCATCTTGATTGCATAGGTTGGTTGCCCAAAAATGGCATTGTTGATCATTTTAATTTAATTTCAATATATTTCCTTTTAAAGCACGTCAATCCTTGAACTTATAATTTTTAGAGGAATTTTCTAAAGTGACAATTTCATTTTAATACTGAAACGACCGACTAAAAGATCAGTTGTTCTTGGTCATTCCGAAGTGCTAATAAATATTTTTCAAAAATTATTTAACAAATAAAAGAAAGTAATTGAGTCATTTTATTGGTTAACTAAAAAAAAAATCACTGCCAATCTATTTTGCATATGTCCATTAAAATTTAGACTATTTTTACACCGTGATAGCCAAAAGGGCATTGTTGATACTTTCTGTTTAGTTTTAGTACAAATTCCTTTCAAAATTTGGGTTCTATTTGTGTTATATTTAAAATTGTGAAAAAAATGTGTAATTTATTTCCTTGATTAGTGTTTTGATTTGTGTAAATATTTGTTTTCTAATATTGGGTTTCCTAATTTTAGTTCCTATGTTGTTAATTACATGTTTTCTTCTTTGTAAACTTGTATATATAGACTAATAGAGGCTTTTATAAAAATACAAATTCAATACAATTTGTTTTAGTTTTCTCCATATGGTATCAGAGTCAAAAGCCTTCATATCTTGGGAAACAAGTCTGTTTTTTTTTTTTTTCCCCTCATTCGGCCTTTATAGCCAATTTTTCCTTCGCAAACCCTATTTTTGTCAGAAACGATAGATTCACCCCCTTCGGTTCAAGGTTCTCAACAATATGAAGAAGAATAGTTAATCATATTACAGGTGAATTGCAGAATATTGAACTACCATACCGACTTAATGGATGAAAATACTTGAAATGGTCTCAGTTGGTTCGAACTTTTCTTAAAGGAAAAGGACTATTGAGCCACTTATTGGGGATAGGACCAATGAAGGGTGATGTAAGGTTCGATGCGTGGGACAAGGAGGATTCGATGGTGATGCCTTGGCTGTGGAATTCCATGACACCCGAAATCAATGACACATGCATGTTCTTGCCAACTGCAAAGGCCATCTAGGATGCTCTCAATCAGACTTACTAAGTTCGAGATACGGTATAAGTTTATGAGATCAAAATGACAACAGTGTCCACAAAACAGGGGAACAAGTCCGTGACTGAGTATGCCAATTTTCTGCAAAATCAGTGGCAGGAATTGGTTTATTATCGGATAATTGATTTGAAATGCAGCAAGTGAGCTATAATTATCAAAAATTTCATTGAAAAGGATAGGGTTTATGATTTCCTTGCTGGATTGAACTCTGAATTTGATCAAATCAAAGTTCAAATTCTTGGCAAGGAGGAGGTCCCATCACTTAGTGAGGAAATTTCGCTGATTCGAACAAAGGAGAGTCGAAGAGGGGTTATGCTTGAACCATAACAAATTGAAAGTTCATGCTTTATAGCATTTGGAAATAACAAGCGGGGTCTCACCATGGAGCAGCTGCAACAAGTTGATCACAGAAAGAGTGATACTTCAAAGAGGGCGAATCAGAATAATCTCTAGTGTACTTATTGCAAGAAATCACGCCACACTAGGGATCGAGATAGACAAGAATAATCTCCAGTGCAGCTGACCAAACTAAGCATATCGAGATAGACAAGCATTTTATCAAGGAGAAGTTAGAGAGTGGATTGATCTGCACGCCATATGTTCCTATAGGAGGCTAGCTGGCAGACATTCTTACAAAGGGACTCAACAGTGTTACATTTCAGGATTTGATTTCCAAGCTGGGAATGGATGATAACCTAGCTTGAGAAGGAGTGTGGAAAAAATATTTTGTAAATATCTGTTTCCTAATATTGGGTTTTCTAAATTTAGTTCCTATTTTTTAGTTAGTTACCTGTTTTCTTCTTTGTAAACTTGTATACAGCCCAATAGAGGCTTTTGTAAATATACAGATTCAACACAATTTGTTTTGGTTTTCTCCACAAAAATTAAATTTGTTCAAGCTTTTAAATGAGTTTGCATAGAAATCATAAAAAGACCAACAATGTACTTTTTGGGCTAACACTTGTGAAAAACTGTCTACATTTTAATGAGCGTGAACAAAAAATAAAATTTAGTTCGAGTTTTTCAAATGAGTTTGCATTGAAATCAAATAAAAAAGACTTACATTTTAACAAGCATGAAAAAATAAATAAATAAAGACCCACGGTGTCAAGAGCAAAAATTTAAGGATTAGATTGCCAAATTCAAGAAATTTTGGAGTATCTATACAAAATAGCCATTTATTTTTATACCGAGATCTTTTCCAAGTAATTTTTTTAGATGTATTTACATCTTACTCTGGCAGAAAATTTTCAAGAAATGTTTCTCAAATTCATAAAGAACAACTTTTTTGAATCAAGCTCATCAACTTTCCACCTGTTGCTCCCTGTAAAATTCCATCGTCATGAAAATACATTGCCACGTGTCACTCCCTCCTTTCTTTCTTTTTTTTTTTTTAAATTGTTATTATATATATTTTAAGCTTTCTTTCATCCCTTTCCCGTTTCTTTCTGCTTTCTTTGTTTGATTAAATTCTTTTCTTTTTTCATGATCATCTCATAGTAGTTGATAAGTATAACCTTTTACTTTGTTAAATTTCTTCACTCTTCGTTTCACCATCACATCCGCCATAACCAGCTCTAAAAATCGGCCTCCCAGCCAAGTCTTCATTTCCATGCTCTATCTAGCATGAACACTAACAAGTCCATCTCATCTCTTCGTTTTTGTTCTTTGTTGCCCCTTTCTTGACTGAAATTATTTCCCCAATATTCTCAAATTGTGCTTGGCCTTCAGATATTGGATTGAAGTTTGTTAACTTTTCAAAAACTAACTATAAGTTTTGTTGACTTTTCAGAAAATGACAAAAATTAATATGAAAAAATACAGTTTAATCGGAGTCAAATTTAAACGTCAAACAAAGCCTAAATGAAAAAGGTGGTTCTATGCTTTTTCACGTCTTTACTTGTTGGAAGAAAAACAAAAACCCTTTGATGAGTACAGTCTTTCTTCTTCTTCTTCTTCTTTTTTTTTTTTTTTTTTTGGGATATTTGTTGTCGGAGACTTTCTCTCATTTTAATTCTCTTCAGCGAAATTTTATGGATTTAAGCTGAGATTAAAAATATATAGATAATCTTAGTTACTTTTTAGATAGAATAGTGAAAAAATATTTTTTTTAAAAAATATTATGAGGACTCGTGATTTGCAGAAAACACTTTCCAGAACAACCCAAAGGCAAAAATTGAGAAAAGAAGAAAGAAGAAACTTAATTTAAAAATATAGGAATGCTATGTTATCTGGCATTTTCCCTAGGTTAGGATGACATATCCAAATTCGAATATTGAAATTTTTTAACAAAAAAAAATATTTATCTTAACATTTTTTATTATTCTCTTATTTAAAAAAAATTATATTATTTTCAACTTACTTTTTATAATATTTTTTTGAAAAAAATAAATAAATCTTTTTAAAATCTTCTCATAATGCTTAATTTCTAATACTATTTTTTCTCACTCCAAATAATTTTTTGTTTTCAAAAAGAAATTTTTTTACACATTTAAACGCAATCTTATTTTAAAATAAGAAAAGTTTTCTTTTCGAAAATAGATACTCCATCCGAACGAAACCGTAATTTGCGGATGGAAACAACAGTAAAATGGTGGCCGTCGGATGAACAAATGACGGAGCTGATTTGATGATCACACGGAGGGACACTCCAAAAATAGTTCGATAGAGGATAGAAGTAGCATGTTAAAAAAAAAATAAAATCCCCTATTTAAGGTTGGAAGTGGCTTCTTAAAAAGGGGAAAGGTTACGGTAGAGACCCTCTGAGGGTCTCTACCGGTAAATACCTTTTTTGGACCGTTAAGATTTAATCGAACGGTTCAAATGTTGATTGTGTACGATATTTATCATGCACCTAACCTCACACAATCATTCCCACCTAAACTCTTTTCCGTCACCGGCGATCTTTCTGCCGCCGGCGACGGACGCCGGCGACTCATCCCCGACGCCGGCAACCCAACTCCGGCCACCTCCGGCCCCAGCCCCGGCCACCGGCCGTCGCCGCCGGCGACCCTATTTTCTCTCTCTTCCCCTTTCTCCTCTTCTCTCTCTCTTCCCCTCTCTCTCTTCCCCTCCCTCCCGCCGGCCCCCACCCAGGCCGGCCCCCACCCCCGGCCTCCCCCCACCCCCGGCCGCCTCCCTCCCCCGGCCGCCACCCTCCCCCGGCACCCCCCCGACGACGCCCCCTCTCTCTTTCCCTTTCTCTCTCTTCTCTTCCCCTCTCTCTCTCTTCCCCTCCCTCCCGCCGGCCCCCACCCCGGCCCCCAGCCAGACCCCCGGCCACGCCCCCTCCCCCGGCCTCCCCCACCCCCGACGACCCCCCTCCCCCCGGCCGCCACCCTCCCCGGCCCCCCCCCCTCGCGCGATTTCGCAAAATCGCGATTTCGCGATTTCGAGATTTCGCGATTTTGCGAAATCGCGACAGGGGGGGGGCCGGGGAGGGTGGCGGCCGGGGGGAGGGGGGGTCGTCGGGGGTGGGGGAGGCCGGGGGAGGGGGGCGTGGCCGGGGGCTGGCTGGGGGCCGGGGGTGGGGGCCGGCGGGAGGGAGGGGAAGAGAGAGAGAGGGGAAGAGAGAGAGAGAAAGGGAAAGAGAGAGGGGGGGTCGTCGGGGGGGTGCCGGGGGAGGGTGGCGGCCGGGGGAGGGAGGCGGCCGGGGGTGGGGGGAGGCCGGGGGTGGGGGCCGGCCGGGGTGGGGGCCGGCGGGAGGGAGGGGAAGAGAGAGAGGGGAAGAGAGAGAGAGAAGAGGAGAAAGGGGAAGAGAGAGAAAATAGGGTCGCCGGCGGCGACCGCCGGTGGCCGGGGCTGGGGCCGGAGGTGGCCTGAGTTGGGTCGCCGGCGTCGGGGATGAGTCGCCGGCGTCCGTCGCCGGCGGCAGAAAGATCGCCGGCGACGGAAAAGAGTTTAGGTGAGAATGATTGTGTGAGGTTAGGTGCATGATAAATATCGTACACAATCAACATTTGAACCGTTCGATTAAATCTTAACGGTCCAAAAAAGGTATGTACCGGTAGAGACCCTCAGAGGGTCTCTACCGTAACCTTTCCCCTTAAAAAGAGATCCAATTATCATTTTTTAAAACTTTTCTTCTATCTTTTTGAAAAAAATCAATGGGGCCCACATAATTATTCTTTGAAAACTTTGGAATTCGAATTTCAGAACAATGATCCATGTCCATGCCCATGGTCCCATTTCTATCTCCAGTTATCATTTTTTAGAAGTTTTCTACTTTCTTTTTTAAAAAAATCAATGGGCCCACATTTTTTGTGGTTTAGGCTGCTCTCATTTTGCTTGTCACTACTATAGGAATCGCTTTTGCTTTCTTCAATGCGTAATCTTAGCATTCAATTTGTATTCATGAATAATCTCATTTTTCAATCGATTGAGCAGCAGCTCTATTCTTTGAAAACTTTGGAATTCGAATTATCTCCACCTCCGAAGAACATTAGTCACCTTTTTTTTTTTTGGCTTTATTTTCTTTTTTTTTCTTTGTACTTTATTTTCTTTGGACAACATTCAATCAAGAAAAAGAATTGCACTCGATCATAAAATCTCTAAGGATTCATTTATTGTTTGAATTAAGTTCAAGATGAAATAAAATTTTAAAATTAAGATTGATTGACTTTTTAAAAATTACAGCTTTATAATTCAATATTTTAACTTTTTCTCACCTGAGAAGTTGATAGCTCTAGAAATTAGAGTTATCTTAGGTACTTTTAGATTTGAATGCAGTTGGTTTAGAGAGTTTTTGTGTTATTTTTAACATATTTTCCTTTGTTTTTTGTTTGTGTGAACATTTTATCTTGGGTTTAATATTTGATTAAAATCATAGTAAATGTTACTACTATAAAAGGTAGATTACACGACGGTTCTATTGAAACCGTCGTGTAAAGTTGGGGTTGGATACTTTACACGATGGTTCTAATGGAACCGTCATGTAAAGCGTTGGACTTTACACGACGGTTCCATTAGAACCATCGTGTAAAGTGTCCGACGCCCACTTTACACGACGGTTCTAATAAAACCGTCGTATAAAGTCCACCGCCTACTTTACACAACGGTTCCATTGGAACCATCGTGTAAAGTTGGACGCTTTACACGACGGTTCCAATGGAACCGTAGTGTAAAGTTTCAGTTTGCACGACTTTACACGACGGTTCAGTAAAACCGTCGTGTAATCTCTAGATTACACGACGGGCTTTTAAAACCCATCGTGTATTCTTAATTTTATTTTCTCTATACCAGCATCCCTCATTTTATCTCACAGAACTGTCGCGCAGCCGCGAAAAACATCACAGAGACCTGCGAAACCACGTCTCTTCCACTGCGAAACCAACACTCGCGTATAATGAATATTTGTAAGTATAGTGATAAAAATTTTTTTTATCTTAATCTTGTTTATTATTATTTTATTTTGAAAAAGAAAAATTATATCATTTTCAACTTATTTTGTACAATATTTTTTTGAAAAAAATAAATAAATCTTTTTAAAATCTTTTCATAGTGCTTAATTTCTAACACTATTTTTTCTCACTTCAAATAATCTTTTGTTTTCAAGAAGAAATTTTTTCACACATTTAAACACAATTTTATTTTAAAATAAGAAAAATTTTATTTTCGAAAATAAAAGTTTTATTTTCAAAAATAGACACTCCATCCAAACGGAACCATAATTTATGGATGGAAACAACAGTAAAATGGTGGCCGTCTGATGAACAAATGATGGAGCTGATTTGATGATCACTAGGAGGGGCACTCCAAAAATAGTTCCGATAGAGGATAGAAGTAGCATGTTAAAAAAAAAACAAAAAAAAACAAAAAAACACCGCCCCCACCACCCACCCACCCACCCACCCCCAATTTAAGGTTGGAAGTGGCTTCTTAAAAAGAGATCCAATTATCATTTTTTAAAACTTTTCTTCTTTCTTTTTTGAAAAAAAAAATCAATGGGGCCCACATAATTATTCTTTGAAAACTTTGGATTTCGAATTTCAGAACAATGATCCATGTCCATGCCCATGGTCTCATTTCTATCTCCAATTTTCTACTTTCTTTTTAAAAATATCAATGGGGCCCACATAATTATTGTTCGAAAACTTTGGAATTGGAATTATCTCCACTTCCTAAGAGCATTATTCACCTTTTTTTTTTGGGCTTTATTTGCTTTTTTTTTTCTTTGTACTTTATTTTCTTCGAACATCATTCAATCAAGAAAAAGAATTGCACTGGATCATAGAATCTCTAAGGATTCATTTGTTATTTAAATTAAGTTTAAGATGAGATAAAATTATTAAATTAAGATTGATTAATTTTTTAAAAATTACAGTTTTATAATTCAATATTTTAACTTTTTCTCACCTGAGAAGTTGATAGCTCTAGAAATTAGAGTTATCTTAGGCACTTTTAGATTTGAATGTAATTGGTTTAAAGAGTTTTTATGTTATTTTTAGCACATTTTCCTTTGTTTTATGTTTGTGTGAATATTTTATCTTGAGTTTAATGTTTGGTTCAAATCATGACAAATGTGAAGAAAAATAAGATAAAATGAGGGATGATGTATGTTTTAATTCTTGTCTGAATTGTAGAAGAATTTGAGCCGAAAATGGTGAAGCAATTCTCACAGCAATCCTTGCAGCAAACGGTACCAGCTGGCATTATTTTGAAAGAATAAAAAGAAGATTACAGCTCATATTTGTGGGGACCATTTTTCTACCGCAGCTGGGAGGTCATGTAAGCCTTGAGGGTTAGTACAATTAGAGAGGTAGCCACATTGAAAGGAGGAGAGCTAGAAAAGAAGAAAATTGGGAGAGTACAGAGGAGGAAATAGATAGAGTACAGAGAAGAAAAAGGAAATAGTACAGGGAGTGAGCTCAGAGATTTTCCTCATATTTTTCAGAGAATGAGCTGAGAAGAAGAAGAAAAGGACGATAGGGACACATCTAGCCACTTGGAGCTAGTTTTTCTCTTACTTACTCTTTCCTTGATTTATTTCTTGATTTGCATTCTCTGTTGAACAATGGATTATGTTTTTAAGCTTGTTTTTGTAATCCTAAACATGAGCTAAATTTCTTTAACTGGGATTGTTGATGAACCCGAAATTGGGAGGATGATTTGAATGTTTGTTGGAATGTTGAGCAATTTTTTTCATGTTCATTCAAGTGCTTTGATTGTTTAATTTCTATTATTGATTGGCCATCAATTTATAGGAAACTAGGTTTTGATTAACTCTAGAAAGATTAATATGAGCTGGATCTAACTTGGATGATACAAGTTTAATATGCTTTTTGAAGTTGATATTGATTTGTGAATGATATAGGAATATGATAGTTACCTTGTATAACCCATTGAAATTGGTGCATGAATTTGTGTTCTAAGAACTAGATTCACATAGGAATATGTTGAAAGAGATTTAAAGAATTTTTAGTCATGATTAATTCAGAAGAATTTTATGATAAAATTGAATTTCAGTTAATATGATAGTTTTTGTTGCAGCATTTCTAACAACATTCGGATCAGACTTGCAATTGAGGGGAAATTGGCAATCCTAGCTTAATTCTCTTTTTTATTTACAAACTCTTGATTGAATCTTGTTCTTTCTGTCTATTTTAGTTTATTTTCATTGTACTCAATTTATTTCATTAGATTGTTGTCATTTTACTTAGTTTAATTTTTAATCCAAATTGATTTGTGCTTGATTTCTTTTGCAATTCATTTTAGTTATTCAATCCCTGTGGAGATGATACTCAACTCACTTTCTATATTACTTGCACAATTACGTACACTTGTGTAGGTTTAAACACACTAAATAATTGCAAACAGAAGTCCAATTTTCTCATTTATTTTATGCATATGGCTATCACGCTACACACATCATGAAACGCCACCTGTCAATCTCTTTCTCATTTTCTAACTTCCCTACATTGGTAATAGCTAGCGTATGTCTAGTAATGCCGGATAAGTGAGGCCTCCTAAAACTATATATATATATATATATATATTTTCCTCAACAGAAGGTTCAAATGCATAATCACTTGCCAAATGCATGTGCAAATCGACAGATCTTTGTGGAAATTTGAATCATTGGATTTGTCAAACCGTGAGCACAAGCCATCCAAGTCCTCAAGGAAAGAGCCACCGGTGTTAGAATGGAAACCTCTACCATTTCATCTGAGGTATGCTTATTTGGGAGAATCCTCGAATCTTCCTATGATCATAGCTGCTGACTTAACAAAAGATCAAGAGGAGAGCTTGCTTCATATTTTAAGAAAATTCCAAGGTTCCATCGGGTGGACGATAGCAGATATAAGTCCCTTATTTTGTATGCACAATATTATTTTGGAGGATGACAAGAAAGGGTCTATAGAAGGTCAACGACGAATGAATCCGATCATGAAGGAGGTAGTCAAGAAGGAGATAATTAAGTTGTTGAATACGGGGATAATTTACCCAATCTTCGATAGTTCGTGGGTCAGTCCGGTTCAGTGTGTTACCAAGAAATGGGGGATTACCATCGTGGAAAACAAAAATAATGAATTGATTCTAACAAGAACAGTAACGGGTTGGCGGATTTGTATGGACTACTGGAAGCTTAACAAAGCCACAGGGAAGGATCACTTCCCGCTCCCATTCATTGATCAGATGCTAGATAGATTGGCAAGGAAAGAATTCTATTACTTCTTGGATGGATATTCAGGTTATAATCAGATTGCCATAACCCCGGAGGACTAACACAAGACTACCTTCACTTGTTCTTTCGGTACATTTGCCTTTAGAGGATGCCATTTGGCTTGTGCAACGCACCTGCAACTCTTCAGCGGTGTATGATGGCGATTTTCACTGATATGGTAGAGCAATATATGGAGGTGTTCATGGACGATTTTTTAGTTTTTGGAGAAAACTTTGAAGATTGCCTCACCAACTTGGCAAGGGTCTTGAAGTGTTGTGAAGAGACCAATTTGGTTCTCAATTGGGAAAAGTGTCGCTTTATGGTCAAGGAGGGCATAGTGCAAGGACACCGAGTTTCGAGAAATGGCCTTGAGGTTGACACAGCAAATATTACTATAATTGAGAAGTTGCCAGCACCATCAAATGTGAAAGGGCTTCGGAGTTTTCTTGGGCATGCAGGCTTCTACCGAATATTTATCCGAGATTTTTCCAAGATTTCCGAATCTCTTTGCAGCCTGTTAGAGAAGGATAGCCAATTCATTTTTAATGAGGCTTGTTTGTTAGCGTTCACAGACTTGAAGAAGAAGCTTATTTCAGCACCAATCATAGTAGCCCCATATTGGTATTTACCATTAGAAGTGATGTGTAATGCGAGTGATTGGGCTGTGGGAGCTATATTAAAGCAGCGTAAAGACAGGATATTCCACTCAATTTACTATGCTAGTAAGACTCTATCAGGGGCCCAACTGAATTACACGGTGACAGAGAAAGAGTTGTTGGCTATTGTCTTCACCTTTGACAAATTTCGAGCTTATTTGATAGGAGCAAATGTCACGGTTTTCACAGACCATTCGGCCATCAAATACTTGGTAGAGAAAAAGGATGCAATGGCAAGGCTGATTAGATGGGTGCTTCTGCTTCAAGAATTTGACTTGGAGATCAAAGATAGGAAAGGAACAGAGAACCAAGTGGCTAATCATTTTGTCTTGGTTGGAGAAAGTTGAGAAGGGCACGGATTCAGAGATTATTAATGAGGTGTTTCTAGATGAGCAGCTTTTGGTTCTCACTAGAGCTAATACTACATTGCCTTGGTATGCTGATTTGGTAAATTACTTAGTGAGTGGGCTGTTACCTCTTAAGTTTAATGGTCAATAAAAGAAGAAGTTTTTGCATGAGGTGAAATTTTTCTTCTAGTATGACCCTTACTTGTTCAGAAAATATGTTGATCAGATTTTGCGACGATGTATCCCGGAGGAGAAAATCGAATAGGTGCTACAACACTATCATAATTCTCCATATGGAGGGCATTTTCAAAGTGACAAAACCGCAACAAAAGTCTTGCAATCTAGCTTTTATTGGCCGAGCTTGTTTCGAGATGCCCAGAATTTTGTGCTACGGTGTGATAGATGTCAATGGGTTAATAGTATCTCAAGATGACATGAAATGCCACTAACCAATATTCTTGAGGTAGAGTTGTTTGATATATGGGGAATCGACTTTATGGGTCCTTTTATTCCTTCTTTTGGCAGTATATACATACTAGTGCAGTTGATTATGTTTCCAAGTGGGTTGAAGCTACTGCCCTACCAACCAATGACTCAAAAATAGTGGTCCAATTCATGAAGAAGCAAATTTTCACAAGATTTGGTACACCAAGGGCAATGATCTGTGACGAAGGGACACATTTCTGTAGCAAGTACTTAGAGGCTTTGTTGGCAAAGTACAACGTCCGTCACAAGGTAGCTACTGCTTATCACCCACAGACTAATGGGTAAGTGGAAGCTTCGAACAAGCAAATCAAATGCATTTTAGAGAAAATTGTATGTCGTACAAGAAAGGATTGATCCAAGAGGTTGAAAGACGCGTTGTGGGCCTACAGGACTGCCTTTAAGACTCCAATTAGAATGTCACCGTATCAACTTGTGTTTGGGAAGGCCTACCATTTGCCTTTGGAGTTAGAGCACAAGGCATATTGGGCACTTCAACAGTTGAATATGGATATGAGTGTTGCTGGAAAAAAGAGATTGATGCAGCATAACGGGTTGATGAATTTAGATTACAAGCTTATGAGAACGCTAAGCTCTACAAGGAAAAAGTCAAGTGTTGGCATGACAGGAAAATCATCAATAGGACATTTGAACTAGGGCAGCAAGTTCTATTATTCAATTCAAGATTAAAGCTTTTTCCTGGGAAATTTGAAGTCTTGGTGGTCTGGCCCGTTCACAATTTCTTCTGTTTTTCCTCATGGGGCGGTAAAATTGCAAGATGGTTCAATAGGAAGGAAATTTTTGGTGAATGGTCATCGAATCAAGTACCATTGGGGAAGTCCTGTGGAGTGTTTCAAGTCTTCCATCATTCTTAAAGATGCTTAGAACAGGGAAGTAGTCAGGCTGATGACTTAAAAACAAACACTCTTGGGAGGCAACCAAAAAAAGAAATTTCTTGTATTGTTATTTTGGTTTATTTTAATTTGTTTAAGTTATTAAATCTGTAGTTGTTAAGAAATTTGAACTGAATTTAATGATATTTTTCTATGCAGAAAGCGACCTAGGAATCAGCCTTCTAGAGCAATCTGTATTAAAATGTTGTAGGAAATGCTGTAGCATTTCAAAAAAAAAAAAAGGGAGCAATCTGTATTAAAATGTTGCAGGAAATGCTGCAACATTTCTATTAAAAAAAATATCACTTGACCCACTCTACTCCCTGCCATTTCTTCACTCCGAAAACTACCCTTTGCCAATGTCATTCTCCTGAAAAATTTTTCCTACTACAGAAACATTGCAGTTCACCCACGTTTCATACCCAAAATTTCAAGCACCTAGTTTCAATCCACCCATGTTGTGCCCACAACATCTTGGCCGAATTGCAGTTCTGATTTCGAGAGAGAAGACCTACAAATTTTGGTATTTTGTCCTCGATTCACAAAGCAAGTTTGGGGATGGTAGCTTTACAGTTCGTGCTAGCATTGTGGGCAAGATTCTTAGCATCAATTTCACTGTAATCCACCGAACTCCTAAGGGGCATGAGTTCTCTTAATTTTTTTCTAATATATAGTTAATTTTTCACTTAAAAAAAAACTGATTTTGTGGATTGGTCTTTGATTTCAATCTCTGGGTTGGTTGAAAAGTTGATTATGCGTGTTTGTTGCTTATTGGATTTTGTGGGTCTCCATCCTTTTCTTGGGCATTCCATTGCCGAATGGGTGTTGTGGTGTGTGGTTCACTTGGAAGGGTAGTGCTCATAGGTGTAGATTTTTGTTATAAAAAAAATGCCATTCAAGAAACGTGCAATGAGAAGGAAAGGAAAGGTTAATGCTAGATATGAAGAAATTCCAGTGGTTGCTAAGTTTGAATATGAGCTTGCCAAGAATAAGTTTAATGACTTTATTGCCGGGAGGAATCTGTGGCATGAGAGAGGGTTTGTTTATATGTCAAGTGACACTCTGGGGTATCCTGAGTTTATTTACTCAGTAATCTTCAAGAACAACTACAAAAATTTTTGTCAACATCCCTCGGTTACCATAGTCCCACTAGTTAAGGAATTTTATGCTAACTTTGATGGTGGCAACCCAAATTTAGTGTATGTGAGAGGTAAAAGAGTGGATATTAGTGGGGCATAAATTAATAAGGTCTATAAGTTGGATGATGTGGAGTATGAATACCTTGAATTTTCTAAGCGTGTGCATAAGGATCAATTGGGTGAGATTGATTGTAAAGGAAATTTGTGTGGGAGAAACTGAGTTGATCTAATCATCCCATGGATCCATATCCTTATCTAGGTATAATCTTAAACCGGGGCATTGATTTGGAATCATCTTCTCAAGTCTAGACTCATGCCCTCCACCCATTACCACACAGTTAATAAGGATAGGGCCATCCTTCTTTTTGCTATAGTTGTGGGTAGAAAGATTAATGTGGAGGATGTCATTAGTGAGCAAATTGGTGTTTGTGCAGGCAGACAAAGTAGGGGTTTATGATTTCCTTCTCTTATTACTAGTTTATGCTTAGCACAAGGTGTGGAGGTTTCTAGTGAGAAGGAAAAGCTTAAACCATCTGGGCTTATTACCATGCTAGTTATAACCTGAATGTTGCACGACAAACCAGCAGTAGCAGGAGAAGAAAACCCAAGCCAGGACCCTGAGGCTCATCCACCGGAGTATTTTAACCACATTCCTTCTAGTGCAGGGTCCAGTTTCCTCAAATTAGAACAACAAATAAGTCAGATGGAGGTCATGCAGTATGAATCATTGCAAATCATGTGGGACTTTTGGAAGTATGAACGTGACAAGGACTTGGCTCTTCAAAAGCATTTTCGAGCCAATTCTAAGCAGTTTCATTCTTTTCCGCAATTCCCACAACAGTTGTGTGACTCTTCTGCTGAGAATTCTGAGCCTGAGAGGACTTAGTCCTGAAGCTGTGCCTCCAGTCATTCAGAGGACGCATCCCACAACGTACCCACTACTACTTCTACCACAGTCCGAGATAAAGGAAGACTACCATGGCAAAACTAACTAGAAAGAAATCAATCCTTCGAAGTGCAACCAATTGGAAATGGAAGGATTAAGGGTGATCGTCAGTATCCTCCACGGTTTCAAGGGAGTTTTCTTTGCCCATTGGTCTATTTTTATCTTTGTTTTTATTTTTTTATTGCATTTTCACATATTTGGTTAGTGTGTTGTTGTTTGTGTTTCTTTGTACATTTTAGAAACAGTGAGGACACTGTTTAATTTTAAGTTTGAGGGTGCTTGGAACTACAATTTCATGTGTTTATTCATTGGTTTTTGTGTTTTTCTTTTTGTGATTGGTTTATTTAGTATACTAAACCTGAGATATGTTTTCTATCGTATGTTTGTTTAGTGTTGTTTTTATTATTTGTTTTTAGGCTTTTTAAATGTTTGTGGTTTGTTTTATGTTTGTCATGTCTTGGAGAATCTGTCTTTCAGTTAGTTGTGTTTAGAAGAGGATTTTCAATGATGAAAAAAAAATGTTGACTACCATGTTTTATGCAATGCTCTGACTTGTTTGGGTGTTAAGAAAACCGGTTGAAGCTGATTTTGGATGTAATTTCCCTTGTTTCATTGAGAACAACTTCTTAGTATAACTTCTCAAGAAGCTTAGTGATAGCTAGAGTGCTGTGAGAGCTGGGTCTCTAGAGTTGATTTAGAGAAACCCTCAAGGTGAATCCTTGGAAACTTAGCATGAGAGAGATAATTTAG
>CM046368.1:3958400-4190167 GCA_025413025.1 Ficus hispida | reverse complement strand
TTTGCCGTGGGGGCTGTTCTTGGGCAGAGAAAGGAGAAAATTTTTCGCGTGATTTACTACTCGAGCCGCACGTTAAATGACGCACAAATGAATTACACCATAACTGAAAAAGAGATGCTAGCGGTGGTGTATTCGTGCGACAAGTTCAGGGCCTACATCATCGGGAGTAAAGTCATTGTCTACACCGATCACGCAGCGATTCGCTATTTGTTTGACAAAAAGGACGCCAAGCCTCGTCTGATCCGATGGGTCCTTTTGCTGCAAGAGTTCGATATGGAGATTCGAGACAAGAAGGGGGTTGAGAACGTAGTCGCCGATCATTTATCCCGCCTTGAAAATGAAGAAGAAAATAAGAAATCTCCTAACATCGCAGAGTCCTTCCCCGATGAGCAATTGTTTGTGGCGGATATAAAGCTCCCATGGTTTGCCGACATCGTGAATTATTTTGTTGGTGAAGTGATCCCACCGGATGTCAAATATTATCAAAAGAAGAAATTCTTGAGGGACATTCGGACTTATTTGTGGGACGAACCGTTTTTGTTCAAGAGGTGTGCGGATGGGATTATTAGAAGATGCATATCTGATGAAGACTTCTCCGACATCCTCTTTCATTGTCATAACGCCCCCGCCGGTGGTCACTTCGGTGCTCAACGAACCGCAGCCAAAGTTTTGCAATGCGGTTTCTATTGGCCCACATTATTCCGGGATGCTCACGAGTACGTCAAGTGCTGCGATCGTTGTCAACGTGTAGGAAACATCTCGCGGAAACACGAATTACCGCTGACATCTATCATGGAGATCGAGATATTCGACGTTTGGGGTATCGACTTCATGGGTCCATTCCCACCATCTTTTGGCAATCTCTACATTCTCTTAGCAGTGGACTATGTCTCGAAGTGGGTCGAAGCGGTGGCAACTACAACGAATGATTCTCGGGTTGTGGTGAAATTCCTCAAGCATAACATTTTATCTCGCTTCGGCACGCCTCGCGCCATCATTAGTGACGAAGGTACGCATTTTTGCAACAAGATTTTTAGTGCATTGATGGCAAAGTATGGTGTTCATCATCGTAAAGCGTTAGCGTATCACCCTCAGACAAATGGGCAAGCGGAGGTGTCCAATCGCGAGATCAAGCTCATTTTGGAGAAAACAGTGCAATCAAATCGCAAGGATTGGTCGAGCAAATTAGATGATGCACTTTGGGCATATCGGACTGCGTTTAAAACGCCAATTGGGATGTCTCCGTATCGTATTATCTATGGGAAACCATGTCACCTTCCGGTAGAGTTGGAATATCGTGCGAAGTGGGCAATCAAAAAGTTAAATTTCGATCTCAAGGCGGCGGGTGAGAAGAGGTTGCTTGACATGAACGAGCTAGAGGAAATCCGTGACGAGGCATACACGAGCGCGCAAATCTATAAAGAAAAGACAAAGAAATGGCATGATCGACGGATTTTGAGACGGGACTTCCAACCGGGCGACAAAGTTCTGCTATTCAATTCACGGTTGAAGTTGTTCCCCGGGAAATTAAAGTCGAGATGGAGTGGGCCGTTTGTGGTTGTCAAAGTCTCTCCATTCGGTGCCATCGACATTCAAAAAGACAATGGAGAATCGTTTCGGGTTAACGGTCAAAGACTCAAGATCTATCACGACGATGAGCCGAAACGGGTTGCGAGCCTTACGCTCGCTCAGGCAACATAATTCATATCCTTTTCATATCCTTTATATATATATATATATTATTTATTTATTTATTTATTATTATTATTATTTTTTATTTATTTATTTATTTATTTATTTTTTTTTTTTTGAAGTTATCCGAGTTGTTTAAGTTTGTTTTGTTTTTATTTAAGTTTTTCTCGTTGTTTTTGGTTTGTTTCACCAATTATTCTCGTGTTTTACACCTAGCTGACGCGTCGGGGAGCTTCTTTCACCAGTCCTTCGATTCCATTGTTTTAAATCGATTCAATTGATTTTCCGCCACCTCCGACCGCCGTGCTGCACTGACTCTGACCACCGTCTCTCTTTTGCGCTCTATTTTCGGTCTTGAGTTAAGTTAAGCGATGTGTATTCACGTTCCGCGAGTATCTTTTGAATCGCGCCGCTATCACCATGTGGAGGGTCTGTAAGTTTGCTCGTTCCTTTTACTTGTAGTCAACGTGAGGGCACTGTTGATTTTAAGTTTGGGGGTGCGTAGAAATTTTTCGTTTTGTGTTGTTTTATGTCAGTTTATTTTTCTATGTTTTGTTTTGTGTTAACCTCTGAAATTAAATGTTATTTCTTGAGCGAAAGTTTGAATCCAATGATGAATTTTTGTTTGTGAACGACAATCTTTGGAATGTGAATTTTATGCTGCAATTTATATGATTAATCTTCCTATTGTGTCTCAAGTTGCATTAATTTTTGCTCACAATTTTACGCACATAGTCATGATCAGTTTTGTGTTACTGCTTAGCTAGGAGAGTGTAGGCAATTCTGATTTTTGTTCTGAAAATACCTTGGGGTTTATATGATTTTGACTGAAATTGGTGTAATTATTAGCTGACTTAGGGAGGACATAGGCCATCTTTGGATCGATTGTGCCTTTCAAACCACCCAAAATCTTTATATATATCCGTAGTCACCTGTGTTGAGCCTTAAATGCATACATGCACATCCGTTCATTTGGCACCATTTAATTAGCCTCACAACTTAAACACGTTACCTTACCTTAGTCCATTGCATGCATTGTCGTTCGTTATTCTGTTGTTATGGGTTAGGTGTGGGTTTTGTGTAATTGCTTTGCATTACCGTTATTTCAATCGTATATTAATGGTTGCGATTCGGTTTTGTAAAGTGATTGAAGTGTATGTTTGTCATTAAAGTTATCCCTCGTTCAATTCCCAAGTGTCAAAAAAAAAAACAAACAAAAAAAAAAAAAAAAAAACCGAAATAATAAAATGAAATAAAAAATAATTCAAGGAATAAGTTTGGGGGAGTGTCAAATTTGTGATGTTCGATTGGTGATTTTTGTGTTTTAATTTCAGAAATTTGGGTGAGTGTTGAGAGAGTTTTAAGGGCAATGCACGCTATGGCAATTTGAGTCACTTGTCCTAAATTTACCATACCCAAGCCTAAGCCGACATTACAAGCCATGAAAGTCCTATCGACCTTTGTTAGCGAAGTGAGTACATCAATGTAGGAAGAGATGAAGTATAGATCTCCACGGGAACCTAGGGGCTTTAATCGTGTGCGTTTGCATAATCCGAATTAAGTAGTGATTCAAAAGTGTTTTTGACCATTCACACACGACACGAGCAAGTTTGGTGTTTATGAGAGACACACGTTTAGATATAAAGTTTAAGTGCACACACAAATTAAGTATTCTTCTGGTTGTCGAGATCATTCTTTGAGGAGAAATTTCAAACGAGTAGTTCAAGATATCATTTGTTTTGAGAGGTTATTTCTTATTTGTTTTTAGGTTTTAGTCTTCTTTTTGTTTTGTTTCTTCGTGAGTGTGTTTCTTTGTTTTATCGCTTGAGGACAAGCAATAATTCAAGTTTGGGGGTATGATGAGTGTGCATTTTGCACACTCAAATATCATCATTATTCTTGAATTTCTTTGTTATTCCTCAAGTTTTCGTTGTGTTTTAACGTTTTTATCTCTAGTGTGTAGCGAAGCAGGTTTATTTCATGATAGATCGCATCAGAGCATATTTTGGGAGCATTCACATATCCAACAATTCCAGAGGAGGCTTTCTAGCGGATCCAGAAGAAAATGTCCATAAAACACGTTGAAAGCAAACTCCCAGCAGTAGGAATCACAGAGCCATCGCGTCGGGAAGTCGATTGGAACTAAAATGGAGCATTTGGGATGCTTTGGTGTGAAGATTGAGTTTTGAAGAATATTGGGCGCCTATGCATCAATTTTATGGCGCCTAGGCGCTTGAATTAAAGTTTTTCAGTACAAAAACCCGAGAGTAAAGCGTGTAGGCGCGATTTCAGTAGCGCCTAGGCGCCAAAAGAGATTTCCGTCGTCCCAGTTTAGGGCCTAGGCGCAGAAAAAAGAGGGCCTAGGCACAAATCGTGAAAACCAGTTTAGGGCCTAGGCGCAGAAAAGGAGGGCCTAGGCGCCAATGCGGGATTACGCAAGATTCGTTTTAATTCTCCAAATTTGAAATTTAAAATTCAAATATTTCGATCCTTGGTTATAAATAGAATCTTTTTAGGGTTCGAAAAAGAGGAGAAGAAGGGAGTTTTTGAGAGAACAAACGGAGAACAAACAGAAAAAAAAGTCTAGGGTTTATTTTATTTCACAATTTCTTTCATCTTTACAATTTCAATTTCTAGTTTCTTTTCATCTTTCATTAAATTTAATTATGCATAAACAATGAATATGCATAGCTAATTTCCTTTTTCTAGGGCTTGATGTAGCCTGAACCGATTTGTTGATCAATTGTTTGGCGTTATTAATTAAAGCTTTTCTTTTCTATTCATTTATTTTGTGTTTAAATTATTTTGTTTATGATTATTATCGTGATTGACTGCAGCAATTACTATAATATTTCTACAAGATTATTGCGAGTTAGTAACTGAGAGGTGAGGATTCAATTAATTGGGAGTTAGACATAAATAGGCTAATTGATTCAATAACGAGAGTTAGGTATCGATTGGTGAGCCATTAGATTCTTAAGGATTTACATCGAGAGATGGGATTTGAAGGAGTTTATTGGGTGTTCATAATGAGGGTTAATTTCTATGATTAAGAAGAGATTCTAGTCGATAGGTTTGACTCAATTTCTGTGATCATCGAGAGAAGAGGCAGAATTATATTTATCCAAGGCTTATGAGTGATTAGATTAGTTTAGGTTGAAACCCATTACAAGCGATCAACAATAGGTGACGGTGAAATCGGTGCCCTAGGTTTTTATCATATTAATTTCTCTAAGTTGTTAGTTGTTTTATGCTTTTATTTATTGTTAATTTAATTTCAGTTATTTATTTAATTCTCTTAGCAATTTAATCTTATTTTTCGGTCGTTTGGATAGAATTGATATTCTTGGTACATGGTAATTAGTTTGTTGATTTTAAATCTTAGTCTCTGTGGGAACGATATTCGGACTTAATCATCCACTTTATTACTTGTCGATTTGTGCACTTGCAAGCATTAATTTGTTATAAATAAATCGAGCAACACTAGTCTCAAAGAATTGACATGATACTCGCATCTTGAAAGCGAGCTTCAATTGTCGTTTAAAACCCTCTACCTAAAACCATATTAGAAAAAGACTAGAGGAGAAAAAAAAACTATGCTTGTGTTTGCGGAACCATTTAGATTTTCACATTTGAATGGAAAAATTTGCGATCAGAATATTTCGATTACCATTTAAATAGAAATTTGGATGTTAACAGTTAGAAAATAATATTTGAACAAAAACAATTGAATTTATGTTTGGATAACTGTTAAAAATTTTCTTTTGTCAGTCTCAAAAATTGGAATGGGACTAGCTTTTTGGGGTAGAGTTTTTTGGAATTTGGACCCAATTTCAAAATAGGAATCCAAACGTAGCATTTGAGATAGGAAAACTCAAACACATGTGTAGATGGTAGGCCATCTAGATAGAATACATCCCATCTGACAAAATGGTTGAAACAAATATTCCTACGTAATCAGTACAGGCTGTTGTCCTATTCGAAAATCTGTAATTAGGAAAATCCTCCATATGTCAATGAACTGCATCAAAATAGAATTTTGGGCAATTGAACCACAAAGTAATACTATTCAGACTGACCACATGTGTTGCAAGCTTGTCCGTGACATGACTGCCCTCCCGATAATCATGCGAAATATGGTATTGAGCTTTGTCAAGATAATTAAGAGCACGTACGGTTTCATCAACCAAGAGACCTCTAAGGGACATTAAATGATGTCATACCATCATTTATTAATTGTAATTTCTATCATTTTACTAATACATGCCTGATCAAAGGAAGACTATATTGTAGTGTGAACACACATAAGTTGTTCAAAATTTTAGGTTTGTACATGATACTCGTGAGAGGAATATTAATTAGTTCTTTCATATATATAGCTTCTCCCTAATGGTCGTAATGAGAATGGCGTTTTTTTTATTTCAGCTTATGGTTGTCAATGCATAACACAAGAATTCAGGGACCAAATGAGACTAGCATTTTCCATGGTGCAAGACTCTTTTTTATTTTTTATTTTTATTTTTGTATATGTAGTAATTTATTTATTGAATATTAATGGTGTTCCAAAATATTAGGTAAACAAATTAATTCAAACGACGTACTAAAATATTTTTTTGGCTTCAATTTCAAGATACGTTTTTCTGTAATTAGAAAACCATTGAATCATTTTATGTGTTGACTTGACATTTTCCTTTTGTTGGTTCAGATTTCATTAAGCTGACCGGGAAATAAAATTACACACACATACACACGCATACATATACATATATATATATATATATTCATAGAGAGGACGTCAAACCAATAGTTCTTCTAGTACCATGAACTGTTTAACTGGTGGCTGTGTAAGAATGTCAAAGTCAAACAATAATATCTTAGGAGATCGAATATGATTGAATTTTTTTCCATAGAACATATTTACTTAAATATTTAACTCTGTCCCCGAATAATGATCAGTTTCCGACCAGAAATATCTTTTAATAAAAGTGATTAGTTAAATTAATTAGTCATCATATAAAGAGAGAGCTTTGATATATGGATTTCTAGGTCCCACTAATTGACTTTTGTTTATAATTTAAAAATTTTTATGTTCCTATGGAGTTAAGCAGATCCACACCAGTTCAATACCATATTTTGATTAATTTTTTTGAGTAAGTACTAACAAATGTATTTAAAAAGAAATATTCAACGCAATATTTGATAATTGTACTCTCCATTTCAATTAGTGCATGTAATTAACAGATAACTTAGATTGCAAATATCTAATATAGTGTCCATACAATTAATATGTTGATTTTTTTAATCATAATATATTTTAATTGACGGGCCAATCATGGTTCTTAAATGCAGTACTAAACTTTGACACAAAAATAACTTACTTTTTAATTGTATATATTTTGTGTTAATGAAAAATACTAAAGGCAACAGCTTTAAACACAATTTTTCTGTATCAATTTTAATCTCAATTTTTGAGTACCATCTTATAAGGTATATGAATGGTCTCTTTTATTTTTTTTTTTAATGTAATTGTTGAATTGACTAAAAGTATCTATCATTAAAAAAAATGATAACTTAACTCGCCATCATGCAAGACGAAGCTGCAAAAACTTTTTTTAATTATGGTTTGATATATGTGTTTGATCAAAATTTATAAATAACCCCGTAAAAATTTTAAAACTTCATTATAGTCCTCCAAAAATTAAAAACTTGTAGTTATTAGTCTCACTCATCAAAATTCATGATTTCAACTAGTATTGCATGAGTTGATATTCAAAAATAAAATCAGAGTGGGTCCCTAGTATTACGCTATTATTACTATTCGTATCTTTTGTTTTGTCTTGTTTATTTTATTTCTTTTCGTTGTTGTTGAAATATGTTAGAATAAGCTTTTATTAGCCTTCAATGGCAAGTTAACAGGTAACCCACCATTATCTTCCAAATCTTTAGAATATTGCATGGTGGAGAACTAGTAGTTGTAGCCAATATATTTAAGACTTTTGATGAATAAATTAAGTCATTGTTTGGTGAAAGGTTGGGTTTTGCCTCATAAAGTGTAAGCAAAAAAAAAAAAAAAAAAAACACTTAAACAGAAAACATGTCTTCCCTTCCCCTCTTGACATTTCTATATCTAGCTATTATATATATTAACATGTACCATATAGGGGAAAAAAAAAAGAAATTAAAATATTAAAAATATCACCTAGACTAAGGGGTAGTAGGGCAAGAAACACATGTTACACTAATTTCTTAATTAGTCTTCTGTACCGATCAATCTATGTTAAATTTTATTTTCATCCCAATACGTGGTCACATGATGAAAGAAAAGTCCCGCAGCTAAATATGACTACGTATGTATACTATTGAATGACTACGACAATGTAATCTACATGATCATCAAAGCTTATATATATATATATATATATATATATATATTTGCGTGTATGTGTATTTTGTATTAATTAATTATGTCAGTTAAATACATTACATATATAACTATCATCAATTGGTGATTAGGTAAAGTGTTATGATTCCAACAATAATATATACCATGAATACACATATTGCAATTTTTTTTTAGAAATTAATATCTCAATTTATAGTTATAAATATACATTTATTAAAAACTAGGGATGATGAATTTGAACTCTATACTTTTTGAAGGAGTCAGATGTGAAATCACCGCTAAATTAAGTCAACAATAATTCTAAATATATTGAATAACTTATTTAGTTCTATTTTTTTTAATATATAATAAGGGACATAAGACTCTCATTTATTAAATGTAAATAAAACTATTCTCAAATTTCGAAATACTCTCTGAACATCTAATTAATAATAGTTTAATGGTATTACCATAGCTTGTAAATTTATTTTTCACACAGACCAATTTCTAAAAATAGGCTTTACTACTAAAGGCCTATTTTGAAAAGTTTTTACTTTTCATTTTAGTCAATAGAATAAGATAAGTAAAAGTTGTGGCTTTTTAACAAGTGTTTGGAACCATATTTTTTAATGAGTTTAATAAGTTAAAATAATTTTAAAATTTTTCAGAAAAACAATAAAAACATTATAATGAAAAACTTTTGATACAAATTATCTATTAGTCTATTTAGACCAGAGATTTATTTTAGAAGCCTAATTTTGTCTCTTTAAATGGAAGCAAATTTATTGTAGAATCAAATCACTTTTGATAGATCAAATACTTCAAGAGGAAGATTATTTATTCGAGAGGCCAAAAACGCCTTCAAATAAACTTTGTCAAACAAACCCTAAATTTGTATACTAATAAACCAATTTCAGGTGAATTTAATATCGTCAATGCTGGTAATTACTTTTTTTCCTCACCATAAATAACTCTGATTATATGATAGGGAGCTAGGCATACCCATTATATTCCCCTGGCTATTAAGTAAATGTGCCGAATTAGCCCCTAATGCCATCTCAATATTTAAATGTCTAAATGTCTATATGTCTATATATATATATATATGTGTGTGTGTGTGTGTGTGTATAAAGCATGCCTAGCTTTAGACTGACATAACATATATTTTTAAACCTCTCTGAGAAAGTTTGTGGAAAGTGACCTAAGTAAGTCATTCCACTAAGCAATAATTTATAGTGAAAAATAGTAAAACTCCGACCATTGCTATATAGGGCTAATTATTTACTACAACATGCTCTCATGCTTAAAAACTTGACTCAATTTGCGAGGGAAAATATGTTTTTGTGATATTAATTACTAGTAATCCTTCTGTTTATATGTAATCTCCTGTTTTTTTGGGGTAAAACTTCATATACCTGTGTCGATTGTTGTTCCAAATTGTTTTTCTTGTGTCTTTTTACTCACTTTTGTTTACCTGCGTGCAGTAGTTTCTTTTCAAGTGCCTGCGTGCGCTTGATTGTCACTTTACATTTCTTCCTTTGTTAACATTTTTGTTTTTTTTGTTTTTTTTGTTTTTTTTTATATTCTGATAAATTTCTATGAGATGAGAAAATGAAGAGGATGTCAGAGAGATGTTTACATAATTGAGATGTCTAAGTATATCTACTTATTCTTATCATTTCTATTTATTCAAAAAAAAAATTCCATATATATAATCAGATAAAGTAACATTAAATCTAGAACTTTTCTTTGCTTGCCATAAAGATTTTTTTTTTTCCTTTACAACGATAATTTTTTATTTTTTTATTTTTAATAAGTGCTGCTTAATTAACAACGGCCTCTTTTTTGCCGTAAAATTAGATCACAGATGGATGCTATACCTTTTAATCAAATTAAATAAGAAAACAATAAAGCAAAATGAGAGAAGAAGGGAACAGAAGCATATTTAACATGTGTTTATGTGCACGAACTAAGAACAAATAATTAATTAGTAAGGAGCACTATAAATGAGCTCCTATATAAATACAAATTACAAACGCAATCAAGTAAGTTATTACCTAATGCTAACAAATTTAATAAAATCAAGACTCTTCTAAATTACAATAATTGTAATCGAATGAAAAGTTCCTAATAAAGATAATTGCATACAAAATAATAATTTTCTCTATTATTAATACTAACTTTCCCGATACCTTTAAGTCAGTGCTTCTGCATAGGTGATCTGTTTATTGCATGACGTACCTTGAACATTTTGTGAATGAAGATCAGATTGTGCATCATTCTGATCAGAGATAGTGATGTCCCCTGCCCCTCACATCTGTATCTACCCTGAAGTCTGAAGAAGATGATGAAACCAACAAATTTCCATCTGAGAACCGGTGTCATTGGCAGAGAAAAGGGACACCGCGCGCCAAGAAAATCTAGAAAATACCAAACGACCCACCCTAGCAGAATAAATATTACTCTTACCATGCGACCATCGTTCCCCTTATTTTTCAAAAAAGAATTTAAAAATAAGCCTTACGATGACAAAAACCTGTAGCAATGCAACATTTGAGAGTTAGCAAATATGAGAGAAATATTTCAGTTCCGATTAATTAGGGGGAAAAAAAAAACTTAGAAATATTACAATTTTAGGGGCAAAAAGGTAAAAATATTTAAAACAAAACACTGCACAACAAAATAACATGTTGAAGTGTTTTTTTTTTTTTTTTTTTTTGAAAGGATGTTGAAATATTTTAGTGTAACAAAAGCATTTCATATTTTAATAATTATATTAACGACAGTTCTTTCGCTACACTGTTGTTGGCGTGATTACAAGCCATGTATGCTATTCTCCTAATTTTTCTGTTAAAGAACTTCCACCACGTACTTAAGACCACATACAATTTTCCTGGCAGATGTTTTACACAATCTTTCTCCAGCATATTTTAGTTTCTCAAAACTATATAGTGAGTTACAGACAAATTTTTGAAGGGGATAAATCTATAATGATTCCGTCATACTTGACTTGAGTTGCTGAAGTTTTGGATATATGTATCCTATTTCTGAACTAAATTCTTTTAATTAGATAAGATTTTTCCAACAATATTTTGGATTTTCAACCACATTCTCTTTCGGACTTTCTTCCTATTTACTCCTTAGGGTTTGATTCATGTTGGGGCTTCGATTTTATTCCATGGTATACATTTATGTTGAAGGAATGCACAAACAATCCACATTCTTTTCTTTTTTTCTTTTTTTTTTGTTTTGGTTTTTTTTTTTTTTAAGGATGTTGGAGTTTTTTAGCGTAACCATAGCATCTGAATTTAAATAATATTAACAATAGTTCTTTTGCTACACTGTTTTTGACGTGATTACAAGCCTTGTATGCTATTCACGCCTACATAATTTTTCTGTTACGTGAAAAACTTCCACCGCCTACTTAAGACAAGATATACAATTTTCTTAGCAGCCGATGTTACTTAATCTTCTTCTGTCCAAAGAAATTGTACATCAATTAAATGAATCGCCATTGAAATACATCCGAGATCATAAAAATTCGGGAGTTCCTCTATTCAATCATCTTTCCTTCTTCTTGTTGCTGAATATCTCGTTCACACACATCTTTTTGTTATCCATACATTTAACAAGTTACAGATAAATATCTAAAGTGAAAAATGTATGATAAAATTTCATCACACATGATTTGAATGGCTAGAGTATATCATACTTCTAAACTAAATTCTATTTATCCAAGATAAATTATTTTTATCCAAGATTAGTCTTTTCCAACAATATTTTGGACTTTCAGCCACATTCTTTTTCGGAATTTCTTCCTATATATATGTACTCCTTAGGGTTTGATTCAATGTTCGGGTTTATGTGAAAATTATCTTGTTGAACTTTTGTTGGGCTTCAATTTTATTTCATAAATTAGCAATCCCATAATTTACATCTATATGACCTCGTATTTTACTGACTAAAAATTAAAGGCAAAACTAGACAAAACAACGTGTTTAAAGAATGCATAAAATACTAATAAACATTGACTTATTGCCAATATATTCTGATCCATAACCATACAGTTAGCTAGATTAATTACTATTTCTATTATCTATGTGATACTATTTAAATCACACAATCCATCTTTTCATGATGCATTTTATTTGGAAAACAATAATGCGTTTCTTTTTTCCCTTTTTTTTTTTTTTTCAGTGAAAGCAATAAACAATGTATTATCATGATCCCAAGTACAAAAAAGAATAGTATCATCACGATAAAATAAAATGAAAAAAAATTCAATTTGGTCGCTCTGATGAATCTCTCTTGGACACAAGGGCTTGCTCATGGCTGCTAGCTGAAATATTTTGCTGGAACTTTCTGAACATCTCAGCAGCCTCACACACGCACACACACACTTATATTATATACACATATATATGTGTGTATGTGTTTGTGGCGAATGAAGTTCTAAGGATGAAAAGCATCAAGTTCGTGAACACTTAATATGTATATAGTATATATCCAAAATTTAGAGCAATATATGTAAATGTATACGCAACATATAATATATATATATATATATATGTATACCTTTTTTGGTACAGAGATAAAGTAATCAGCCTAACCTTGCTATTTTTTTTGGACAAAAAGACAACAAATGCAAGACAAGAAACAACTTTAATTAGTACTTGGTTGTCTCTTTATTCAACATAAAATATCGGAGCATGCGCCTCCTAGAGAGCTTCGCACCCGACCGGGTGGAAAATAAAATAATGGTCAATTTTTGTCATTGTTCCATATTGTTAGTGTTTGTTTGTTTGTACTTTATTGTTTTTTTTTTTTTTCGGTAAATTGCTCTATTGGTCTCCAAGTTATATACAAAGTTATGATTTGATCCGTGATTTTTTTCTTACTTAAAAGCTCCTTGAACTCTTAATTAAAAAGAGTATAATTCGATCCATTCGGTTAACTTCTATCTAAAAATTATATATTATAAATTGACATGTACATGACCTATTTTACACGGGGTATAGAAGGAAAATGGCAGATATTAAAAATCAAAAATATTTTTCAAAAAAAAAAAAAAAAAGTTTAGCGTATCTGCCTCCTCCTCTTCTCTCTTACGTGCACGCAAAAATTGAAGCTCCAAAAGCCCACTTGTAGTGACATACGATAAGTGTTGTAAATTGTCCCGCGAGCCAGCCCCATTGTTTTAATCTTCTTAATGTCAAGGTGAATTCTGATGGCGATGCTTGGCTTGCAACGAAAGGCTGTGCAATCACGACTTGAGGTGGTGACCATGGATCTAGGGCAGATTCGTGATATATATATATTTTTAATTTTTGTGAATTTGTTGTGGCATCTAGGGTTTCCTTCTTTGGTTGCAAGTGAAAAAGTTTATTTTTGGGTTGCAGTACTACGCATCTACTACAGATCTTGGGGAATCTTACAGTGCGTATAAAAAATACGCGGTTTTGTTTTTTAACCTTTTGTCCTGAATTAGGTTTTGCTCATTTTGGAATTTATTTTTGTTTTTGTTTTTTTGTTTTTGTTTTATAGTGCATTTATACTTGATAACTATATAAAATAGAGTTATTTTACTACTTTTACGCATCTAAATTGACTATATTCTTAAATATTTTTATCTATTTTAAATTAATTTAGTTTGATTTTCCTTAACTTTGATTTAGATTACTTTATTTTGAATTTTTTTGGTATAATTTTATTTTATTTAGGTTAATATGAATTCTAATATGTTATTATTAATTTGTCCCTCTAAATAATTAATTTTCTCATCATTTAATTAGGTGAAACGAGTTTAATACCCATGCGTAGCATGCGGATGCAGGGAAAAAAATAAAAGTAAATAATTGAATATTATACAATAAAAGTAGTTAGTTAAGATAAATAATATAATTATGATCAGTATATTTTTTTAACATTTATTATTATAATATTAGAATATTTACATTCAAGTTTATATTAAAATGTTGGATTTATATATACAAAAAACATATATAGATTTTAAGCATTAATTTATATATATATACATATTATTAATAAATAATACAATATTGATCCATAATAACCTCAAACTTAGGATTTCGAAGGGAGAAATTGAAAAAATAAAAAGAGGGAGAATGGTAGAGGAAGATAAAATGAGAAGAAAATAAATATCAAACAAATTAATCAAAGTAAACAGTATATATATGGGTGGATTTATATATTTTTTTGTAATTCATGTGTAATATTTTTCTATCTAAATTTCTTATTAACTTTACTCTATTACATATATTATATAATTAAAACTAAGAATTCTAGGAATTTTAAAGATATATATAAAGAAGTATAAAATTTTATTTGTCTGAATGTATTTATTGGCAATTCATAATAATTGATAAAAATGTTATTTTTCAAGTTCCTTTTTTTTCCCACAAAAAGTTAAATTTATTAATTTAAACAGTCAAAAAATCAAGTCATATATATTTTTTTAATAAAATATCATTTTCTTCGATATAAATTTAAACAAAGTAAAAATCCATATGAAGTAAAATATGTAATGTTGTACAATCGAATTACATAATATAAAAAAATTAAATGATACAATAAAAATCACAATAGTTGCTAATTCTAAAAATAATTAGATACAAAAATTGTTGTCATAACTCTAAAAGTTTCAAAAACCTGATAAGAAAGAAAAAACCTCCGGACAATAAAAAAACCGCAAAACATTATATCAAGTTACAGAACAAAGTGAAAATGAGCGAAAATAATTACAAAACAGAACATAATATAAAAACAAAAAAGAAACCCATAGAATAATAAACCACGTATACTAATCTAAGTAAACAATTTGATATATATATACATATATATGATATATATATATACATATATATGGCATAAAAAATATTATAAAAATTTTAACTAAATGTTTAAAGATACAACAAAACTAAAAATTATTAAAACAGTCTCAGATCTCTCATATTATAACAATATTTATGAAGAATAATTAAAATATAATTCAAAGTCATCCTTTAACAGCTACCAGGTAAAATGTCTGGGAATTTATACTAAAGGAAAAAATTTAATAGATAGAAACAAAAAACAACAAAGAGAAAAAGAGACAAAATTAGAAAAGAGTCAAGAATACATAAAAGTAGTAAAAACATGAGGAATAACCGATAGAGAAAAAAAATAACAGAAAAAAAAACCGAAACCTGGGATTTAGAAACCGTAAATCCAAAAAATAAAAAGACATAAAGAGCAGTAGAGAGAAAGAGAATGAAAATGACCAAAACATTACATAATTCCCAAACATTCACGGCAACGATAAAGACTGTCAAATAATATCTATTAGTTATTCAACATATGCTATCAATAATATGATATTCATCAACATAAACCAAATTAAGTAATACATTTGGTATATGCATTGTTGATGCCAAAAATGTATCCGGCAACAACACCCAAAGTGGTTGGGTGGTCGGGTCAGGTCCGGCCTAACAACAACACCCGAAGTGGTCGGGTGATCGGGTCAGGTCCGGCCAGTCGCTCCTCTGTCGGTCACCTACAAAAGGGAAGCACCTCGGAATAATAGGGACACCGGTGTGGTGTCTGCAGCGGGCACTCTGATGCTTAAGTTAGTAAGGGGACTGATGAGCGAAGGGAGAGGCAGAGCTTTTGCAAGGCAAGAATGGTCATATCTTGATTTGTGGACTCTTCTTCTATTTATAGGAATTTCTCGCGGATTCGGGTGCTCGGGGTAACCCGGCCGGGTCGGCTACCTAGGGCATCCGGCAGATGACTAGGTCTTAGGCTGGCGGATGCGGTTAGTCCAACGGACTAACGCCACGTGTCCCTGTCAGAGTAGGTGGCGGTGGGTGGCGATGTGACATGTTGCAGGAATAGGTGGAAGGCGCCTACGGTGGATGGGTACAGTAACGGGACTTGTGTCAGACGTTGGGCGACAGGGGAAGTGTGGGCCCGGGGGACTCCTACTAGTCCTGGGCATATTCCTCGAGATAGGGTGCTCAGAGCACAATCCGGTTCGAGTACTTGGGTCGCCCTGGTCGGTCGTACTCGGCATCTGGTCGGCTGTACTTGGCATCTGGTCGGCCGTACTCGAGTCACCGGTGCCCTGGTCGGCTGTACTCGAGTCATCGATGGCCTGGTCGACCGTACTCAGCGTCAGGTCAGTCGTACCTGAGTCATCGGTGCCTTGGTCGGCCGTACTCGGTGTCTGGTCGACCGTACTCGAGTCATCGATGCCTTGGTCGGCTGTACTCGGCATCTGGTCAGCCATACCCTGGTCACCGGCATTCAATCTGGGTAGTCAGACGCTTTCATGTTACTGAGGTAGTCGGAAGTGGTACTTTGTGGTCGGAGCAGATCACGACATCAACATAAACCCCCAGCACCTCTGGGTTGACCTAGCCAGGGATGCTCCATGTACTCGGGATGCAAGTGATTGGACTCCTTATCTAGTCGTTCGGTGCTCAACATTTGTTCTTACCATTGGGTTATAGTCAGTTGAATGGATATGGTCGGGTTCTCGGAACAGTCTATGCTAAGACAGATATTATGGGTCCTGCTCGTGCACCTCTTCTCTTCTTGTTAGTATCCGGTCATGGAACCTTATCCCGTAGTCCGAGAACCATATGAATTCGGTCTGCTAAGGCAGATGTTGGGTCCTAATCGGGCACTCCTTTTGGTTAGTACTCGGTCGAGGGACCTGACTCCGTGGTCCGAGAACCATAGGAGTTCGGTATCTGCTAAGGCAAATGTTGGGCCCTGCTCTGGTACTCTTTTCGGTTAGTGCTCAGTAAAGGGACCTGACTCCGTGATCCGAGAACTACAAGAGTTCGATGTCTGCTAAGGCATATATTGGGTCCTGGTCGGGTACTAATTTTGGTTAGTGCTCGGTCAAGGGACCTGACTCCGTGATCAGTATAGTTCCCGGGGAAGTTCTACCAGGGTCAACAAGCATGGTTCCCAGGGAAGTTCTACCCGGGTCATGGGAAAGCTCTACCCGGGTCACGAGGAAGTTCTTTCCGGGTCACGGGGAGGTTATACCCGGATCATGTATTGTTCTCGGGGAGGTTATACCCGGATCATGCATTGTTCTTGGGGAAGTTCTACCCGGATCATTCATTGTTCTCGGGGAAGTTTTACCCGGATCATGCATTGTTCTCGGGGAAGTTCTACCCGGATCATGCATTGTTCTCGGGGAACATGAATGCAAAAATGTTGATTGCTGGAAAGGCGATGGCCCTCCTTTTAGCGCCAAAATGTTGATGCCAAAAATGTATCAGGCAACAACATCCAAAGTGATCGGGTCAGGTCCGGCCTGACAACAACACCCGAAGTGGTCGGGTGGTCGGGTCAGGTTCGGCCAGTCACTTGTCCATCGGTCACCTACAAAAGGGAAGCACCTAGGAATGATGGAGACATTGGTGTGGTGTCTGCCACGGGTACTCCGATGCTTAAGTCAATAAGGGGACCGATGAGTGAAGGAAAAGACAGAGCTTTTGCAAGGCAAGAATGACCATACCTGGATTTGTGGACTCTTCTTCTATTTATAGGCACCTCTCGAGGATCCGGGTGCTCGGGGCAACCCGACCGGGTCGACTACCTAGGGCATCCAGCAGATGACTAGGTCTTAGGCTGGCGGATACTGTTAGTCCAATGGACTAGCGCCACGTGTCCCTATCAGAGTAGGTGGCGGCGGGTGGCGATGTGACGTGTTGTAAAAGTAGGTGGAAGGCACCTGCGGTGGATGGATACAGTAACGAGACTTGTGTCAGACGTTGGGTGACAGGAGAAGTGTGGGCCTGGGGGACACTTACTAGTCCTGGGCATATTCCCCGAGATAGAGTGCTCAGAGTACAATCTGGTTCGAGTACTCGGGTCGCCCTGGTCGGCAGTACTCGACATCTGGTCGGCTGTACTCGACGTCTGGTCGGTCGTACTAGAGTCACTGGTGCCCTGGTCGGCCGTACTCGGCGGCTGGTCGGCCGTACTCGAGTCATCGGTGTTGGAAAAAACGAACCTGATATCAGAGTTACGGTGTAGCGGAAGTTTTAAAATTTTTGTATGCCGTTTCGAAAAGAATCTCATGATGCATATAATAATAAATTAAATTCATGATCAAGCGTACCTTATTTCTCGGATTCCGGAATCACTAGAGCGTTTGACCAACGTGTCTTCTCTACTATTCTCGAGTTCCACGTCTCAGAGTGTGTGTGGGTACACGTTCTATGAATCCAAGCGACCGGTAATGCTTTCCGAAGTCTAGATCCCTCCTTCTCAATTCTGATGTTCCTTGTTGAGAATACGATCCAACTTCTTTTTTCAAAACTACAAAACAGGAACCAGTTAACCTCCTATGAAAATTATCACTCGGTTTAACCTTCCTCACAGTTTTGATTCAATGAAATTTTCTCTCTTTTTCTTTCTCACAAGATAGCCGAATTTGATAAAGTAGAAGAAACCCAAATTATTTTTTCTTCTCTCCTAAAAAACATTTTTTTCTTAGAAAAAATACTAAAAATTAGTTTTTCAAGAATTCTTAGCCTTTATATAGAAGTCTAATCCTTCCAAAATTTAATTCCTTCTTGAAAAATAATTAATAATTACTTTTCTGGATAAATTTTGAACTAAAAGATCATACAACTTTATGGCTAGATTCATTGAACCTAGAAACGTTTTTCCAAGGAGAAAATCTCCTCCAAAATTCGGCCACTATAGGATAAATCTAGATTGGTGGTTCAAATTTTAAATCAAGAATCTAGACTAGTGAAAAGATCCTAGTCCTATCTAGATTCAAATTTCTTTTAAACCCTTTTGAATTTAAATAAGATTCCCTCATTTGAATTAATATTTTCCACAAACATCAACCATATTAATTAATTTAAATAAATGGAATATTTGAATTTTTTCTTCCTCTCAAAATCCGTGCACCACATTTAAAGGGAAAAAAAATTCATCAAATAATCTCCATTATTTAAATTAATTAATAATTTAATGTTAGGAATATATTTGAACAATTTTGAAACAAAATTTTCTTCCCTCCATCTATCTAAAACCCGTGCACCATATTTAGATTAGGAGAGAAAACTTTGTTTTCTAAAATTATATAATTCAAACACAATCTTATTTCTAAAATTCAAATCAACCAATCACATGTTGACAAATCATATTATTTATCTACACCAATCCTACATGTCCAATCCTTTTCCGGATTGTATGTTAGAGAGTACATGTCTTAATAGACATTACAAAATTCCATTTAAATTTACCGATCTCATTAGGAACAAATCCCGAGCGCTATATGGAACTATATGAGCTAATAGAAAAACCCGAAGGAAATATGTAATGAGGCTCCTATAATTGTGAAAAATTAATCCTATATTAATTATTCATCAATTATCAACTTCAAAACTATTCCATTAAAAGTTTGAAGCTGAACTCCTATTTACATACCGTATTACGAAAGCTTTCTTACGCAGTGCTTCTTCCATGATTTATTCATCGCTTGCTTAATCCCCATATGTTATCCATGATTGAATTAAGGACTTTTTCCGTTTTACCTTTTCAATCATTTTAACTTAAAGTTCCATTATTCTCCATTGAAAGAACCACCAATTATAAAACCATACAATTGATAAACCATCAGAGAACACAAAGTAAACCGATGGCCAAGATCTTGTTATACTATCTTTCAATCCCCGAACAATGCCTTTAAGTAGATAACATGTACTATAGTTAAGATAGTTATAGATTCCATATCTATTAATCTTGATTTCTCTATCCATAGGTCATGCACCCAAAACACAAGTATATTGATCATAAATTAACAGTGTCTCACCTGTAGTGCATTAAAGTACATAAGTCATGGATACGAACTCAAGTAATCATTTCAGGATTAAGATTAATACAGGATGATAATCAAAGCGTCATTGATTCTTATAAACGGAATTATTAAACCGAATCAATTAACACTTTAGGTCCAGTCCAATGTCATACCTCAATACTAGTATACATTAAAGTTTCCACTCGGAACCTATCCGATGGTCAAGACAAACCATCCTTCCAAGGAAGTAGACAACCTTTACAATCTTATCATGAATAAGATCCCAAAATCTTATCATGAATAAGATCCCAAAATCTTATTTCATCGATTGCGGACTATTTATTTTGACTGTTATCAAATTACCATGTCTTCTATGTATACCCCGTATACATATGGTAATCCGATATATTACCAACAGTCAAAGAGTATTTTACGTTTGCTCAAACATACAAGCAACAAATGAAAGTAAATAGGACACAACTTATTAAACATGAATAACCTCCTCTTATTAATATCAAAATGTCATATTTACAGAAAATCCCTAACATTGATTTTCTATCCTTATGGCACATTTAGATCCCAACAATCTCCCGCTTGCCCTAAGCAAGTAAATGTGACATATTACACATCCTCATGCCTTCAACGTGTTCTACGAATCTTCTGGCCACCAAAGTCTTCGTGAACGGGTCGGCAAGATTGTCCTCTGATGCGATTTTACAAACCGTCACATTTCCACTCTCAACAAAGCCTCTGATGATGTGATATTTTCTGTCAATGTGCTTACTCCTTTTATGATGCCTAGGATCCTTGGTATTAGCTACTGCTGCACTGTTATCACAGTAAAACACCATAGCTTTATCCATACCAGGAACGACCTCAAGGTCACTAAGGAACCTGCGGAGCCATACCGCTTCCTTTGATGCCTCACTGGCTGCCACATACTCGGCTTCCATGGTCGAGTCAGCAATGCAAGATTGCTTAATACTCCTCCACACAACGGCACCACCTCCAAGGGTAAAGACAGAACCTGAAGTCGATTTTCTTGAATCCTGATCTGATTGAAAATCAGAATCTGTGTATCCTATAGGAAATTTGAGTAGGACAAAAAAACGAATGCAACAATTCAGAGCCGCTTGGAAGTTCCACCCATACTGAATTCTTTCCTGGAACTGTTGGATTTTGTTGTCTAAAGTCTTAACCTGAATCTTTCTATGTTGAAACTTGGCTCTTCGCATACTATTTTCGGTCCAAAATTGCGATTTTGGTGTTAAAAGAGTTTACTGGATCTGCCAGCAGAGTGTTATTGATATTCATTCTTATTTAATTTAGGGACAACTTTCATCAGCGAGACAATATATTCATAATTTGGATTTTGCAGTTTCAGCTAAACCACTTGTTCAAAGAATTATATATATGTTTTTATTTTTAAGAGGTTTATCATGTCTTAAAGTATGAAAGTTTTTTCCTTCCGGTATGACAATTTTTAAATATCTGATTTTCAACAAATTCCATGAATTTGTCATACTATTTTTACTATAATATTAATATAAATGCAATAAATGGTTTAAAACTGGACTTATCGATAGTTTTCTATTTTTTGTTTTCCCTTACACCATGATAAATTTCTCCTATATGTTGATCTCTTAAAAGATAGTATAATATTCTTTTGAGGGGGATGGTAGATTCTTGACAACCATGATAGTTGCTTTACCCAAAATAGTTAATAAGAAATTTGTTTTAAAGAGAATTAGAGTTTAATATATATATATATATATATATATATATAAAATATAAAATGTACCCCTTCAAGCTCAGTAGGAACTTAGATCTAAGCTCTATGCAGAGCCACAGAGAATTACCGACGGCTGGAGTGGAAGGAAGCAAACCAACGTCGTCTTCATTGAAATTATAGCCCCATTACTTCAAAACTTGCGTAAACTGAAACCCTCCCTCTTCTGTTGTCACATGGATAGTAGAGATTGCATATCCTTCTCGATGGAGTTCCTTTGGTAGAGTAAACAACCACAAGGCGCTCAAACTCGAAAGTTGCAAATTTCAGATTGTGGAAGGATTTTCCTGATACCAGAATCCTTGGTCATCGTAACAGCACAACTTTCATGTTGTTTTGTAAAAGAAAGGCCAGTCGTGCACATCTCTAGATCGCATAGACTGAGCCCGACTTCGGTAGTTCTGGCAACCAAGCTTTGCCAGTTCTGCCAACTGCAGAATGTACATGCCATTTCTGTAGTTTGCCGGGGCTTCCCATCATGTAGGCTTTGCTGGCCAAACCAAGCTTTCCAAAGCAGCTTGCAGCAAATATTCGACACTTGGTGTCTTTGGAAGAGTCGAGGAGACCCCCTTTTATAGGACTCTTTCGGAAGCATGACCATAAATTCGAATTAATTTTGGGTATTGCCTGAGATTGATTCTCAAAGTTAATTTCAGAATTAATACATTTAATTCTGTTTTTAATTCCAAACGTTTTGAAACTTCATATAGTTGGTTGTTACAAAACCATTACTCTGGAATTAATCCACAGAATTAATTAATCTTGATTAAGAGGCTTCATTAGCAACTTTAATGCTCAGATTAAAACTGTCACAAGCAATTAAATGTTCAATACAAATTCAGAAAATAACTCTCACATGCAGTTAAATTCATGTGTGTACATTGAGAGTCAATTTCTTATTCAACCGTTCATCATTTTGAGTATATGAATATGATTTTGAACTCCTAACGAGAGAACACAAATCTAATTAGATCCGTCACAAATATATTGTGAGTTACACTCAAATTTAAGCCTCAAAATAGATATCATACCATAGATCACAACGTCTCCTAGACATCGGAAACCCCTATAAACCATGTTACGTTTGTCGAGAAGAATTGGCTATCACCTTGCAATCATCCATGTCATCCATTGCAAGGATCCAAATATTAGAAGCATTTTCACCATCAGTAACAGAAATAAGGTGCATTCCATGGACCGCCAATAAGCGGGAGAAATAGAATCGAAACTGAGCCTAGGCTCAGAGGTACATAATATATTCATTTTTTGAGTGTGGCAAAAATCCTATTAAATACAAGGAGAATTATGTTTCTGATCCCTCTAATATTCCAGCAGGTCCGGTACTTCTAACGTTGTATAATAGAACTTAGTATTCTTCCAACGGCTCTAAAAAATTGAGGGGTGTTTTTTTTTTTTTTTTTTGGGTAGTTTTCTTGGATGTGACTCGCATGGGACCTTTCATCTTGGGCGACCTAGGATTTTTTTTTTTTAATAACTCGAATTAAACTCCATATGAACAAAACTCCCTTCTCATGAGGGATTTTTGTACTAATGGGATCTAATTAGTGCAAGAGACACAGGCCGTCCTCAGTAGCAGATTACGTGCGCGTCGCATAAAACCATAAAAAATCAAACACATTTTTCCTTGTGGTTAAAATGCAACGGAATTTGAAATCGAAGCCGATTGTCAAGATTTTTATTTCTGAAACTGATTTTCCAAACACAAAGTTGCCGAAAGCAAATATTTTAACAATCACTTAAAGAAGCTAGCTTTTGACTTTACATTCTTGATTATAATTTTATTATAAGAAAAAATCTCACTACACATCAAAAATTGAAGAGAAGTCAAAGGCACACGCTTCGCACGGGTATGATTTTGCATTGTATACAATATTAGTTGACAAGCGATGTTGCATATACCGTTTATCATTTCTTCGAAAATACGAGATATAATAGTAAAAAAGACAAGCATATTGCCAATCTAAAAGGATTATATTACCGGCACTAATCAGCGCATAGATTGTACTTGAATGTATATAGGCTTCAGCAAGTATCATCTGTCGAACCAAATGGTGTCCTGTAAGTTGCATACATCTGTTTAGATAATAAACCAAACCGTAAGGATGATCGAAATTCATGGCTAAAAAACGTTCGTCAATGGCAGCAGGCTTCCCATTCTATCTAGCAATCATGTTAGATTCTTTTTTTCCAAGCAAACCGAGTAGCTATTACCTTTGCTGTAACAGAAAAAGAATATCTTCCATCAGCTAAATTAAAACGATTCTGATATATCTGTTATTGCATATACTGCCGTCAAGCATTGATGCTATTGAACAACAGTTAATAAACTAGATAACGACCTTCAAAAGATGGAGATGCTGGTCTGAAAACTAGCCACATAAGCAGTTAATTGGACAACATACGGTCCAAGTGCCTATAGTTGGTTCAGAAATGCTTTCAGTGCTCTTTCAAACTTATGAAACTAGTCCAACATGGAAAGTTATGTTAATGATATACCTGTAATGTCTTCAGAACTCGAATCTTTCAACTTGAAAGACGGTAGTCCAGAGGAGCATTATATATGTATACATTTCTCAAAAGCACCAAATTGGCATGAAGAACGCTCCCATGGAGTTTGAATCTTTCAATTATACCCTCTGCTAATCACATGAGATTCCTAATTAGTGACGGATCATTATGATTATAGCAGCATTGCGTGAAGGAACGAATCAAATAAATGCAATCTAGCAGAATGATATCGGTAACCTGAGTAGGATTGAAACTAAATACACATCAACAATCTGATACTCGTTACGAGCCCGCTTGCATCAAGCTTCTAATATTTTTCGCATTGCATCATGACATCTGGAAAATATTCAAGAACAATGATATCAGAACCAACTTTCTAGGTCTTTTACCCATGTTAAAGGCGGATTTGTGCGTGATACCTCCAAGGGAGATGATCAAGAAACATTGATGTTGACACAACAATATCTTTAAAGCTTTCTCTGTTAGCAATATATGCTTTGTACCCATTTTCTCTCTCCAAGAATCTCCGCCTTTGCCATAGGGACGTGCCGAAACTTCTGGGTTGTGGAACCATATGGATTACAAGACCTGGCAAATACATCTCCGGTGCATTACCAGCTGATGCATTTTCAGATGTCGGAACAGTTTCCATAAACTCAGATACAGGATCATATGTATCGACTTCAGTGGTAAAAGGATTAGTAATTTCATCTGGTCCACTTTCAACAATAGCATCCCTTCTATCAGTTTCAGCAAAGAGGGAAAAATCATGATCATGTTTCTCGCACCCTGCATGAAAGGACCAATGTTTTCATTATAACACGTTCCACCTTCCAATCTATACACATCGATAAGAACGTTTTTTGTTAAAGCATGTTCATGATTCAAGAAAGTACCTAGTGAATCGAACAGACTCTGACTTCCACATGCTTGGTCGTTCAGATTTTGCGATCTTATTGGCCCAGAACACACATCTGAAGCTGGTTCCATTACCTGAGTTCTATTTCTCTGATACTGACTTACATAGAGAAAGCGGCGTGCTAGTCTGAAGATCATTGCTGTATCAGTTGTGGAATCTTGCGAAAGTGCTGTGATAGCAGCTGCTCTAAGTCTTAAAATTGACCCAACAGAAAGGCGTGAAGAGAATTCATTGTTCAAAACAATGCTGCAAAACAGAGAAGATCGCTTACCATTTGCAAGCGGGACGGTTGGAAGGAGATTAAAAACAAACCAGAGCATCAATTCTCCATTATAGGAACTACAGTTACCTGGTAACAAATTGAGAACAGGCCTCTGCTACAATTGAATCCACACACGGAAGGGGTCCAAATGCATAAACATGTAAATTTGGGTATCTGTGGTATAGCTGCATATAATATTTTAGATAAAATATAAGTTACCAGCATTAAACTGATTATTTGGACGGACTAAAACTTAATATTCACCCCAGATTTGATGGAATTCGCCCAACGTGACTAGCACTCAAATGGCGTGTGCATACTATGGACTTGCACTGTTGTTTCTTTTGACTCAGAACTGAAGTAGCACTCAACAGTCATTGGCTTAATTTTTACTTGCTTTTCTTTGTTGATAATGTAGGGGATACAACTGATATTTACAGGAGTTATTTAAAAAGTATCAGCCAACTAGCTATAAAATAAGCATTCAAGCAGGAAGATTTAGATGCGGTAAACCATACTCTCACTCCTAGCAATGCGGCAATAGCACCTCCAAGAGAATGACCAACTATGCGAAGATTGTATCCCTCACACTCGCACCCAGCTCCCAGTAACGATGAAAGAAGACCGCCTGAATCCGATTCTGCAACTCCATTTACACCACCAATTATCCAAACAGGAGGTGAAAAGTTTTAATCCAAAAGGAAATAATTAAAGTGCCTCGATAAATGAAAACCTGTTTAACCAAAGAAACATCTAAAATCTTGGGACTTCATTATGCACTTTTTCCCAGTTTCATACTCCTCTCAAGTCTCAGCAGTGTTGAAATTTCATAACGTTAAATCCTTTATTTATTTAGGACTATCATGTAAATCAGGCTCTGCATCATTCCTATTTATGTGACTTAGGATTCTTTATTAGTGGCCACAGCAAATTGTATTTGAATTCTAACTAGGAGTGAGAATAGCTTAAAAATAATTGAAAGTATCGAGATTTAATTCTTTAATTGACATTTTAACACACGCACACAGTTATATTATCCTTACTTTTACAAGTCACCTAGAAGAAAAAGTGACACTTACCAACATCCTCGGCATTTCCTTCAATTTGTATGAAAAGATTCCGTGCAGCCTCGACAATACCCGAGTGCCCATAGTGGGGGAAAGATGAGAGGACACATTGCTTCAAGTCAGGGTGAAGATGACTGCTACTGCATTGCACAAAACCATATTCTCTCTTTATTGTCAAAAAATTAATCAAACGAAACTGTTATAAAAAAAAATCACACATACACTGAAGCAACAAGAGCGACAGATACACTACAAATTTTCAACAACTTTTTCGTTATTTTGGTAGTTGTTATATTTTGTAATTGAATGCTCCAACAACAGATACCTTTTTTTCTCAAGTGCCGAATGCATTTAAAAGAAACTAAGACAAAAGAAAGCTAATTTAGAGAAGATATGAAAGCAAGCGAACGGTAAAAACTTCAGATGCACAAAACCAACTGCTAGCTTGTCTAATTGTTAGTCCTTTAACACTATATTGAAGAACACATGATTAATCCTGGCTTCAGCAAAGTTGGAGAGGATTTATACAAAAGAAGAGGATTACTTCCCATTCTGTAACTAATGAATATGATAATAAAAACAAATACAGAAAAAGTTAGTCAATGGATTAGATAATGGTTTTGAATAAAGTGTGGAATATCAAGAGAAATTACGATTATATTCACAAGCAGCCTGAAATCCCATGTGCGGTATGAGGTTGGAAGATCAATGGTAGCATAAGATGGTACCTTGGTAGCATAAGATGTGGCCTGGTTAACAATATAAAGGCTCACCTGAAAATACTAGTAGTAACGGGTACAATGGCATGACAAAGGTGAGCTGGGTGAGGTTTGGGTGGGGGGTTCTTGGTTCGATCCCAGTCTTTATTTCTAACCAATATATTTCTTGGATGACATTTGTTGTACTTGAAAAAATAAAAAATTAAAAAAATTAAAAAATAATATTCAAAAGAGAATCTACGAATTTCTAACTCTCAAAGCGGAATGCTAAAACTGAATGCAACTTACGAAATGCTTTGTGTTCCCTTGGATTGCAGTGTTGTTTTACATCCTATCTGAATTCTGTTTTATTTTTTCTTCAATTTTATCCCCGAGGACAATGTTAACATGTTTTTGTATCTATTTTATTTTTCTTAAAAAATATATTTCAGATAAAATGTAAGTTTCTTATCAAGAAAGAACTTGTCCCCTTTTAGCAATGTGCGTAATAGAAAGAATGGAAAGGGCATTCCCTAGTAATAGGACAATAAGTCCATTTGTAAGTAAGTAAAATAAAAAATGAACATCTGAGGTCACTAGCATGATGGGCTTACACTAACACGTTTACTTTTTTGCACAGGACTGACAAAGTTTCAAGACTAGAAGAACTGAAATAAAATCACACAAATACATTTAAACAAAAACAGACAAAAGTCAAAGTGAAAAGAGAGATACTTAATCAGGCCATCCAAGTCTTTCGCGGAAAGAATACATTCCTTACATAAGCCATCAATTATCAGATCTTCAGGGGTCTCAGTTCCCCGAACAGCAATCACTATAGATCTTAAATGATGCAAAACCAGAACAAAGTAAGCAGCTTCACATTTTGCCTGAAACATAATATACAGAAGAGAGAGAGAGCGAGAGAGAGAGTTGTTAGTTGAGATCTTTCTATTACTAGCTGTGGACAGTCCATTCATTCTAACTATTCATTTGTTGTTTCTGCAGCATCCTACCTATTTCTTTTGGAACAAGAGTTTCAAGCTAAGTGTTAAGTTACCTTGCTATCAAAAGTTTCCTTATCCATTTTTTAACTTTTACGATATTTAGCGAACCATCCAAAGTTGGATATAAACTTTGTATAAAAGTCCAAAAGGTAGATGACTTGGCATTACATGCAGCAATAATTGATGAATCACTTACTTCACGAGGAAAAAGCTAACATTTCTTTCTTTCTTTTTTTTTATTATAATTTTTTTTTTGGGTGGGGGGGGGGGGGGGTGGTGTAAAAGGTAAGATTTCATTTAGACTAGTCAACCAGGCTGACGGGAAGGTAAGATGAACTTGTTCTTTAACTTTAATCAGCGCTCCAATCTTAATTTGAGCAACTAAACTAAGTATGGCTGGCATATATATAAATACATACACAGGGAAATTGATGTAGGACCAAGAGAAGCAAGAGCAAGAGATTGGATAGAGATAGAACCACAGACCAAAGAGTTCTAGAGACACAAGGAGAACTCTGAAACTCAATATTCATTCATCAACCAGAACCATATTGAAAATAAAATCAGTAAACCTGTAAAAAAAAATTATGCAATCAAAAGGAGGTAGAGGAATCCTCTAGAGAATCATATCTAGACTACAAAAAAAGGTGCCCAACTCCTAGGAAGATCCAAGAAGAGCTGACTCCTAAATTCTGTGACTTTATGGATCCAAATAGCTACCCAATATTTAACTTTATCCCAAACAACAACTCTATCCTGCTTGCATCCCTGAAAAATTCAACGGTTTCTCTCCCACCAGACTGGCCAAAAAATTGCTAATTCAGCAACTTTTCCCATGTTCGTTCCTAATACCTGAACCAAAAAGGAGGGATTCATATAGTTCTTTGCAATATCTGGGATGTAACCGGTATATCCTGAGGTCTTTAACATCCAACACCATATCTTATAAGTGTAGGAACAGTGTAAAAACAAGTGATCCGTTGATTCACTCCTATCCTTTCAGAGAACAAACCAACCTTGAGACATTGACAGAAATGGTTTCCTGCACTGCATTGAAACTTCAGTACTAAGTTTATCAAGGGCAAGCAACAAACAATATATTTGGAACTTGGATGAAATTGAATTTTCCAAATAAAATTAAACAGATCAAAGTAGGGAAAATTAGAACCATCCACCAAAGAAGAAAAAAAAGACTTGACAAAGAACTACCTAGAACTCTCCAACTCCTCAAGCATTCTATTCAGAATCCTTCCCCAAATCCAAACACCTTCTAAAAATGATACCAACTCCAAAACTTCAATTACTTCTCAATTGCTTGAACATCTCAAGAACTTCAAACCCAATGGCAGCCCGTGATTCTAGAGAAGGATTTAGAACGAAGTGAACAATTGTGTAAAAATAAAGGGAGGATAATCTATAAAGGCCTGGAAATCTTGAATTGAAGGACTCCTTACTAGATACCAGTTGTCTTCCCAGAACATAGTCTCGTCTTTGTGTCCCACCTTCCATTTCACATGCTACAAAAAATTCTCTCCAAATGATTGAACTATTTTCCAATAACAGCGGTAAATGACCCTAGTAACTGTCCCTGAATCTAATTCCCTGTTAACACTAACCCAGCAGTGGCGGCTTAAATATTTGATGCTTTGACAAATGCATCTAAATCCAAATAATGCAACCGCTTCGACTTAAACCCATGACGTGATGTACTGGCTCTTATACCACTTATTAAGGAACCCATTAGGTAGAACTAACCCCTGCAAAACCGACTAGCAAGGGGAGGGGATCCAAAGGCTTAGAAACCCACTTATCAGCTTACAATTATTTCAGGTGGGACATTTGGCATCTAACAAGAACATATTCATTAGTGCCTGAAAATGGGTTCAAAATGATGTATAAGTGGCCATCTACCTCCATTTGTATCTCCATATTGGTTATAGTCCAACATTTGAAAAAGTAATGAGAAAAACTGAGAAGGCTGGAAAAATTACCTGAACTACAGTGAAGGTAGGTCTAAGGTATTCTGAGAAAAACTGGGGAACCCATCTGTAGATTAGGCTGATTTTTTTTTTTTTTCTGTGTTATTAGTAGAGGATAACTCTTCCTCTTTTTGTATTTAATTTTTAATGATTAACATACAGTTTCTTGTTTCAAATTGAAAAACAACCAAAAAAAATAAAACAAAACAAAATAAAAAAGCATCAGTGGCATTAACATAATCTTACCTGGTTAACATGTCCTTGTCGTAGCACTTCTGAAGGTAATTTAACATACTTTAAAAAGGCTGCCGCATGGCCCCTCCACCAGTTATCTCCATCAAGTTTTGGTCGCCTAAGAAGCAAAGAAGAAATAGCAGATTGAGTTAAGACTGCATGTCATCCCTTTTTTTTCCAAAACTCCAAAGTGACGATCATTGAAAATTAAAAAAGGAGACATCATAATATTAAGTCCTGATTTATCTATTTGGATTTCTAGAATTACACTTAAAATATCCTACGTGTGCATGAGCAAGATACCCGTTTGATTAACGACCTGTTACGCATCCATGGTGTCAAAATCCCTTGTCTATAGAGCCACACACATGGAAATAAGAAAGGATTTCTTCCAAAGTCGAGTAATGGACCCTGCATATGCAGTATACATACGTTAAATACAACATGATACCAACAAAATCTTCGTTAAAAACAATTATATTACAGCACCGTATAAGCAGCTTCAGCAAATTTATGAAGATCAGCAGCCTCCTGAATTTGATCTTTAGGTGCTTCCCTGCACTCTTCATAGGAACGTGGTGACTCATTCTGGTTCTGCATTAAGGCTAGACCTGTACATAAATCAGTCTCAAATGTCATTTCGTACAAAAGAGATCTAGTAATATGAAAATGAGAATACGTAATTTGATGCATAAAAAAACAATAGACGCAAGAAAAGTGCATTGAAAGGTAAAATCAACTAACAACGGTAATAGTAGTTATAGATGAGATAGATACAAAGTAGTCAGCCATTTTGCTGTACTAACTCTTGCTTTCTAGAATTAGCCATACAATTAAACTTTCTTTTCCCTTTTATTATGTCATACAGCCAAACAAGAAGAGGGAATTTTAAAATAGGTTCCAAATGAACCTTCTACCGATGCCCCTATAGTTCAACCAATTATATACTACTCTCCCGTTTTGCTAGTGTGACTATATATTGCAAGAAATAGAAACTCAGCTATCTTGCCCTTGTTATTCAACTAGACCTATCACGTTTTTGTCCCTAACATTAAATGTTACAGTTTCACCTATTTCCTTTTTTTCCAATTTGAACAAAAGAGACTGAACCATTATGTTAATTGTAAAAGATAACTAATTCAATTATAATCTGAGACTCCCAAACTTATTGCGAAAGCAAATAAGCAATGGTAACACGATGCCTCCCTACATTTTTCCAAATATGCACATTGCTGATACAGTACCATAAAAGAGCTAATAGCATTGTAGATTCAGAAGCATACAAATATTTATCAGTGTCAAGATCCAGAAAATACCTGCCAACAGTTCCAAATGTCCGGTGCCTGATGCCCGATAAGTAACAAGATCCCCCAGTAATCGAGCTACAGAAAAAACCTCATCTTCCTCCAAGGCACTCCTGGATTAACAAGGTAAAAAGTCAAATATCAGAAAGCATTTGAGCACGAAACTGAACAAACATGTGTGTAACACACACTACGAAACAAACAATGCAGAGATTCTTACAAGTATTTAACACGCCCAAGGCAGCACAAGACCTCACGAATACCATGATCAAATACCTCTCTGTAATGGGCTTTCCATGCATTGTCTTTGGTAGCATAATATGATCTCCATTTTAGAACATCAGATCCCGTGAAACATTGTAGTAGTGTGACAGAGCATACCATAATCATAAATAAAATTAGTATGTTTCGCTTCCACTGGCAACTGCCAAACCCTGCTTGAGGAAGGTCCTAAGAAAGTCATGACATTGTACAACATGACTATACATCTTTAGTTAATGACTCATGTCAGGATTAGATGTGGAATGCAACGAAAAAGTAAAAAAGAAAAGGCTGCTCTAAATTAAACTAAAGTAAATGAGTGATATTTACCACCAAAAAACACAAAAAAAAAAAACAAAAAAAAACAAAAAAAAAAAAAGAGGAAAAATATGTAGAGCAAGACATCTACTTAAATAACAAATGCAAAAAAGGAATCAACCTTACCTATAATGCAATCAGTTGTTTTTGGATTATGAGAAACATAGCTAACCACAGTGAACACGAGGTAAGTTGCCACAACAAATTGCAGTGCAGTAACAAACACTGCAAAGCGAGTCCACCAAAGCCATCTTTTATAACTTACCTGGTCATTCAGAAAACTTATTTGCTTTGTAGACAAGGAAAAGGGGGAAAAATAAAGGAAAAGAACCAAACAAAAACGAGAAAAAAGAAGCTCAACAAACAAATCATGAAGAAATATACATAAATAAATAAAAGGTTGAGGCATATCATTGTGCCTTTTTTCCTAAAGAAGAGAAGCATCACTCTTATTCCTTATTTCTGACAAAACTGATAGATCAGAAACTTCTTTCCCTCTGGCAAGCAAGGGCAACTACTTCTTATGCCTACGAATTTTGTTCTCCATTTTCTTTCCCTCTTCTTATGCTTTTCCAAGTTCCAAATATATTGCCTAAGAAAGGACGTCATCAACATCAAACAACAAAAAGGAGGTCAATTAGCATGATCTCTCCTCTTCCACCTTTCTCTTTCTATTTCTTTACCCAAGTATCAATACGTGCTAAAAGCATTTCCAAGTTCCAACTATAATTGCTTGAGAAAGGAATGCAACAACATCGAACAACGAAAAGAGGTCAATGAGCATTATCTAATTTTTTCAGAAAGGAATGCTGAAAGGCCGAGTTCAGCTCAAGAATAATGCAGGATAGCTGCAGCTAACGAAATGCATCAATTTTCATGCAGAATGAATATCAGCAACATGGCTTTTAGAGAGCTCTCTCCTCATATCAATTGTTTAAGTTCCCCAGTCTTCCTTACTCTTTCCAAGTCCCAATTTGTTACGTTAAATAGAGTCCCACGGCAACATATGGCCAAATCCCATTCCTTTGTCTTCTTCTTTTTTTTTGTTATAATGACCATGGTGTGCAAGACTTTGCCCCGACTAATCCACAGGATCCATGCAAAGGGCCCCCTTCACATGGATCTGATAAATCTTGGGCCATTGACCCGCGGGCATGAGCCCAAGGAATTGGTAGCACTCAATGGGAACCGAACCTTAGACCTAATGCTTCCTAAGGCACTAAGTCCAAGTGATTCACCACTGAGCCAATCCATGGGGTTATGCCCGAATACCGTCGTAAGACACATTTTTCTGGACAAAGCATTACATAATTAAAAAAAAAGAAGAAGGAAATATTGAGTATTTTAGCATCTATTTGACTATTCATAACTTCAAAACAATAACAAATCGCAGGAAGAGAAAATATAATAACTCTCCCTTAGGCATAGTTTCTCGTAAAAATTGGGCCCGTTTGGAACACCAGTACCAACAAGAATTTTACCTATTCAACTCCAAAACTCTTAAATCTATATCTTACTTTCTCTATCTTAAATTTTCACGAAATTCAAACTTCAAAATTCCAAAACTTTCTTATCTCGAGTCAAAATGAGACTATTCGGTTTCTACATACCAATAATGACGAAAGTAACTAAACAAATCTATATTACATATTTTTTCGAACAAGTATCAAATTTTTACATGATTTCCTATATTGCAGTTCATTTCCAAATTACAATTCAACCAAACAAACATTTCAATTCCAATCTACAAAACTCGCATGGTTGAACAACTAGAATGGACCAAAACAGTACTCCGAAACAGGAATTCCAGCAAAATCTTTGCCATTAATCGAACAATTGATATCAAATTCTTGTACCGCAAATGCAAATTCAATGTTTTTTTTTTTTTGGGTCAAATTTCAATAAATAAGAGCGGAAATACCCTCCGTTCATGGCGAACGACGGTGTCAACAACGGCCGAGCTATCGGCGGGAGAGTCTAGGATGGTGATGGCGGTTGCTTCTTGGGCGACGCCGGTCCGGACGGTCGTGAGGAGTCTAACGCCGGCGAGGACGGAGACGGCGAAGAAGGGAAGGAGGAGGCGGCGATCGCAAGACGGATAGGCGAGAGCGACGAGGAAGAAGCTGAGAAGGACCAAAACGCCATTGGCGGCGCTCAAAACCACGGTCACCGACCGCAGATTCCGAAACCTGGAAATGAAAATCGCCATTTGCGACTGTTTCTTGGAGCTGAAACGAATGCTCATAGATAGAGATTTCCCATGCCCTCATGAATGTATTCTTTTTTTATTCGGTTTTTTTTTTTTCCCTGAAATTCTTTCGTTCGGTTTTTGGCCTTTCCTTTCTTCTGTCCTAATCAAATCCAAATCTAAGTATAAAATTCTTTATTTTCTAGTACGTCAATTCCATTGAACACTATATTTTTCATAAAACCTAAAATAAAATAACCACATACACTTCCCTTTTCGAGAGGACAAGTACGGTTCAAGATTATGATTTTATAGTCTTGTCTCCTTCTAATCCCTTCTCCGGCCATAATCTTCCAATCCGATAGGATCCTAATAAATTGATAAAATTGAAACTAATTAATTAAGATATATATAATAATTAAGATTAAAAAAATTAACATATTTAAAATTGACTTACATGTTCATCAGCTCCGTAAAATCGACTACTTTCTTCTCTCGAAGAGGATCAAAATAAAGGACAAAGTCCTCCCATGGATCAATGACTCCCAAAACCCAATGTCTCCTTCTGTTATGTGGCACAAGATAAAGCCGGCCTTTTGGTTCATCACGCAAAAACCTGATAAGATTGTCGGCCCGATCTCTCATGCCAACATCTTCAGTATTTGTTCTCACCGATGAGATGAAGGTTGGAGACACAAACGCAAACTTCTCAGCTTGCCCGTTAATCCTACATAATTCCTCCAAATATCTGCATATAAGCGTATCAAAATTATTACTGTACCTGACATATAGAAGAATTCCCAGATTAAACAAATTTTAGAGATAGAATGTCGTACCTCATGTAGACTAATATACAATTTGTAATGATTTCTTATAAATTAATGAACTCATAAATATCTTCAAAGCTCAGAAAGATAGGCATTCCAAAAGTCATGATCGTGCATGGTATTGGGACTTCAATCTGATTACCTTGACGCATGGAACTATGTGCATAATAAGCCAAAGGCTGTTGGAAAAAACGGATCTGATATCGGAGTTACGGCGCAGCGGAAGTTTTAAAATTTTTATGCCGTTTCGAAAAGAATCTCATGATGCATATAACAATAAATTAAATTCATGATCAAGCGTACCTTATTTCTCGAATTCCGGAATCACTAGAGCGTTTGACCAACGTGTCTTCTCTACTATTCTCGAGTTCCACGTCTCAGAGTGTGTGTGGGCACACGTTCTATGAATCCAAGCGACCGGTAATGCTTTCCGAAGTCTAGATCTCTCCTTCTCAATTCTGATGTTCCTCGTTGAGAATATGATCCAACTTCTATCTCCAAAACTACAAAACAGGAACCGGTTAATCTCCTATGAGAATTATCACTCGGTTTAACCTTCCTCACAGTTTTGATTCAATGAAATTTTCTCTCTTTTTCTTTCTCACAAAATAGCCGAATTTTATGAAGTATAAGAAACCCAAATTATTTTTTCTTCTCTCCCAAAAAACATTTTTCTGCTTGAAAAATACCAAAAATTAGTTTCTCAAGAATTCTTAGCCTTTATATAGAAGTCTAATCCTTTTCAAAATTTAATTCCTACTTGAAAAATAATTAACAATTATTTTTCTGGATAAATTTTGAACCAAAAGATCATACAACTTTAGGGCTAGATTCATTGAACCTAAAAACGTTTTTCCAAGGAGAGAATCTCCTCTAAAAATTCGGCCGTTATAGGATAAATCTAGATTGATGGTTCAAATTTTAAATCAAGAATCTAGACTAGTGAAAAAATCCTAGTCCTATCTAGATTCAAATTTCTTTTAAGCGCGTTTGAATTTAAATAAGATTCACTCATTTGAATTAATATTTTCTACAAACATCAACCATATTAATTAATTTAAATCAATGGAATATTTCAAATTTCTTTCCTCACAAAAACCGTGCACCTCTTTTAATTAGGAGAGAAAATTTCATTAAATAATCTTCATTATTTAAATCAATTAATAATTTAATATTAGGAATATATTTGAATAATTTTGAAACAAAATTTTCTTCCCTCCACCTATCTAAAAACCGTGAACCATATTTAGATTAGGAGAGAAAAACTTTGTTTTCCAAAATTAAATAATTCATATACAATCTTATTTTCAAAATTCAAATTAACCAATCACATGTTGACAAATCATATTATTTGTCTACACAAATCCTACATGTCCAATTCTTTTCCGGATTGCATGTTAGAGAGTACATGTCTTAATAGACATTACAAAATTCCATTTAAATTTACTGATCTCATTAGGAACAAATCCCGAGACGCTGTTTGGAACTATATGAGCTAATAGAGGGACCCGATGAAAATATGTAAAGAGGCTCCTATAATTATGAAAAATTAATCATATATTAATTATTCATCAATTATCAACTTCAAAACTATTCCACTAAAAGTTTGAAGCTGAACTCCTGTTTACATACCGTATTACGAAAGCTCTCTCACGCAGTGCTTCTTCCATGATTTATTCATCGCTTGCTTAATCCCCATATGTTATCCATGATTGAATTAAGGACTTTTTCCGTTTTACCTTTTCAATCATTTTAACTTAAAGTTCCATTATTCTTCATTGAAAGAATCACCAATTGTAAAACCATACAATTAGTAAACCATCAGAGAACACAAAGTAAACCAATGGCCAATATCTTGTTATACTATCTTTCAATCCCCGAATAATGCCTTTAAGTAGATAACATGTACTATCGTAAAGATAGCTATGGATTCCATATCTATGAATCTTGATTTCTCTATCCATAAGTCATGCACCCAAAACACAAGTATATTGACCATAAATTAACAGTGTCTCACCTGTAGTGCATTAAAGTACACAAGTCATGGATACGAACTCAAGTAATCATTTCAGGATTAAAATTAATACAGGATGATAATCAAAGCTTCATTGATTCTTATAAACGGAATTATTAAACCGAATCAATTAACACTTTAGGTCCAGTCCAATGTCATACCTTAATACTGGTATACATTAAAGTTTCCACTCGGAACCTATCCGATAGTCAAGACAAACCATCCCTCCAAGGAAATAGACAACCTGTACAATCTTATCATAAATAAGATCCCCAAATCTTATTTCATCGATTGCGGACTATTTATTTTAACTGTTATCAAATTACCATGTCTTCTATGTATACCCCGTATACATATAGTAATTCGATATATCACCAACAGTCAAGGAGTATTTTATGTTTGTTCAACCATACAATCAATAAATGAAAGTAAATAGGACACAACTTATTAAACATGAATAACATCCTCTTATTAATATCAAAATGTCATATTTACAGAAAATTCCTAATATTGATTTTCTATCCTTATGGCACATTTAGATCCCAACAATCCTCATCGCCATGTTCATGTTATTAAAGTCGAACAAAGGTTGTTGTTGTTGCACACCTTGTTGCACCTTTTTTGGCTTTTTTTTTTTTTTTTTTCTAGATGCTGGGTCAGGAACGTGACTAGGCCCTCGACTCACCTTGTTCATACTCGTGTCTAGTTCGACTAATGTTTTAAGCCAAGTAACAAACCCATTAATAGCATCCTCTATAGTTGTTGCCTTGTACGTCGGTATATGTAATTGTGCTTTTTTTAATTTTGGCACGTTGATTGACACTCGCACATTCCCTTCCCCCAGTGGAATCCCATGCACTGTATCGGTGAGAAGGCTCTCCAGCCATGCTCTTCCAAACGCAACAAGCAACTATCCACCCTGCACTTAATCGAAAATATAGAGTTTACACTCCTGACTGTCGACCGCCACGGTTGGTGGAATAGAAACTCCATGTTATTTTTCTTGGGTAGAGCAACTAGCCTTAAAGCTGTTGTGTTGGTCCACAGTTGGCACATTGTTGGGATCAACTGACGGCGCCACATCTTTGTTCACACATAGACCACGCACCAACGCCTTTAATTCTTCTATTTCACGTCTCATTGATTTTACTTCATTGTCTTTGCTCGAACTTCGATTTAGGTTAAAGTACTGAGACGGCTTTATGAACTTTGATTGCCCATGGACACGCCTTTTATGTTCGGGTAAGATAATGCCTGCGACAATATATCACTAGTGCCAACTGATTCAAAAGTTCCTTGGCTCTCCTGTGTGTTGTACTCCATCTACAAGATAATTAACATAACTCATTTACGATTAAGGGTTATAAGTACATATACCAGTGATGAAAACCTCATTGTTAGTTAGTAAACTTACTATCAACTCGCTAACTTTTTTACATGTTAGATCTTTCAACTCTCCATCAAGGCTTATCTGTTGCTCAAGCTACAAACAATCTCTTTTTTCCCATTTCCCAGTCTTCTTAAACTGTAATTGAATATTGTTAGTTTAAATGGGACATAATGTTCTATAAATGGTATATGATTTAGTATGAACACGTTTTATTGACATACCTTTTCCTGGTCGAGCTTCCTATATCCATCTCGGCCTCCTCTTAATGAGTATTCGTTGTTTCTCCTTATTTCGCTTCTACTATCAGATAGTTATTGGAATTGTGAGGATGTTCTATACTAAACGAATTTCACCCAATCCTCTTCTACTATATTAGGGTAGTTGTCAATAACTCTTTGCGGCCATGTCCAAACACTATCTTCTGTTAAAAATCCCTTGACAAACGTCTTGTACAGATCATACCAGAAATTCCGTGCAGCTTCACCACATGATTTTATATACGCATTCCGAAAGCTTTCATCAACAGTGAAAGAAGTAACAGTTTCTTTCCAAATAATATCTTTTAGTCCATCTAAATCACGATGATTTTATATACGCATTCCGAAAGCTTTCATCAACAGTGAAAGAAGTAACAGTTTCTTTCCAAATAATATCTTTTAGTCCGTCTAAATCACGAGACCTCCAATCTTGTATTCATATTGGAATATGCTCTCGAGCGAGCACACCAATCTAACTCATCAATTCGTCGCCGTGCTTTCCTTCCGGTTGTCCTATCTCATCAAACATAATGGGAATTCGTTCATCCCTTTTCCTTGCCATATAGACGCGTTTCATTATAGTTGCCCTTCGCTTGCCATCAACATTGGGATCCGACGTGTTTTTCCTTCGTGCTCGTCCCTTTTTGGAATGTTCCATTGTATTCGTTTACCTATAGTTTTGCCAACAATAAAAAATAAAAAACAATTATGTCATACCAATATAATCGATTCAATTTAACTCATTACTACTAATCACTTATTACATTAACTTTTTACCCAAACCGCAAAGGTACACAAACTTATTTAGTAGGAAATTCATCCATAAAAAAGCATGGACACAAACTGATATTTTTAAAATACCCACGGGTGCCCAAGCGCCCCCCACCGAGAGGCCGCTAGGCGCCCCCCCATGGGGGCCAGGCGGCCCCCGCCTGAGAAGGTGCAAGGCACCCCCCACGGCCCCCAGGCGCCTCACCTGTGGGGCGCAAGGTGCCCCCCCACCGAGAGGGTGCCAAGTGCCCATTGCGGTCTTGACGGTCATAGGCCGTTTTAAGTCATTATTTTTGTATTTTCATACTAGATGACTTCGTGTTATCTTGCTATAGCTATGCTTTGAATATTGATCAAACTCTATTATGATTTTCGAAAACAAAAACTCATTATGGCATTCCGTCGAGCATGTTGTGTGCGTAAAAAAAGCATGTTCATAAATGTATGTAAATTATCAAAATTAACGATCCACAAACTTTTTCTCCTCTATAAAGAGAAATATTAAAAACAAACACACTAATTTGCAACAATGGATCTTTAGTGATAAACAACAATGCAAACAAGCAAATGAGGTTTAGTTTATATATGAAGTCACCTTACTTTTCTTTGAAAAAGAATAGTCACGGCCACAGAAAGAGGGAGGCGACGGCGGCAACGACTGATTGACCGGAATTTAAAAGAGAGGTGTCGGCGGGTTGGTGAAGTATGTGTGAGTACTTGAGAAAAGTAGAAAGTATGAAGAGAAATAAGGAGATGCAAGCGAAATTCGAAAAATGAAGAGTAATGAAAAGGAAATTGTATTTAAGTAATGAGTTTTAGTGCGGAATTCGAAAAATGAAAAATGAAAATTTTCAAAAATTTTGAACATTACACGATGGTTCGAACAAAAACTATCGTCTAATCGGAGGATTAGACGACGGTCACCTAGGAACCGTCATCTAAGCCCCCAATCATGGGCGCTTAGACGACGGTCCACGGTATGTATATATAAAGCAATGAACATAACAAAATAAAGTCATGTGTTGTACAAAATAAATGGCATAATGCTCAAGGTTTTTTCTTTTTTCTCTTTACTTACTTAACACGGGTCCATTCAATATTAGGTCGAATCAAGTGGGAAACATCATCATCGAATTCGTCAATTTCCTCAACCGGGGACAATCCCTGTGTGAAAGGAGGAATGTCGGAGCAATTTTCCTCGTCTTTTTGACCATGGATCAATTTTGGCTGTATCGGCACTACTAAGGACAACTCTAAATTACTGGGATCCGTTGTGTAAAATACTTGGATTGCTTGTGATGTCATGATGAATGAATCATTTTTGTATCCCAATCATCTAAAGTCCACCACTGTGATGCCATCACTGTCAATCCTTATATAATTATTGTCGGCCCATTTGCAGTTAAAGAGTGCTACATGTAACTCACAGTAATCGAGTTCCAAAATATCTTCAATGAAACTGAAGTAGTTCATAGTTCCATAAACTAGATTCTTGTCATTTGCAGATGAAATATGCATGGACTTGGTTCGGATACTAACACCACTATTTTGAACATGATACTTCTTATCTCTGTTGCGAGTGTATAATGTCTAACCATTGACGAAGTATGATGTATAACGTGTAACAACGGTCGACGGCCCTCTAGCGAGGTTCATTAACTCTTGCAAAATGTCATCATTCTAGAAGACATGTCTGCGTAGCCACTGACGAAACGTCCGATTGTGTTCATCTTGTAGCAACTTTTCATTTCTTCCTCTTCTTAGATTTCTATCTCTTAATTCCTATAGGTGAACCTCAATAAAAGGCTCAACTTCAACCATATTATGTAAGGTATAGAGACAAGTTTTCTCCCATTCACCTCGATTTACTGACGATGGAATACCGATGGATGGTCTTTTCCAGTCAATGTTTGTATTCTTTGGCAACCCAATCGCTTCCGCGGTGGACAAATACTCGGAGCAAAATTCGACCGATTCCTCTGCAATGTAGCTTTCTACCATACATCCTTCTGGCCTATTTCGGTCCTTGACATAACCCTTCAAAACCTTTATGTATCTTTCAAAAGGATACATCCATCTCAAATAAACTGGTCCACATAGTTTCACTTTCCGGACTAAGTGTACGGTTAGATGAATCATTATGTCAAAAAATGAGGGTGGAAAGTACTTTTCAAGTAAGCACAACGTCTTAACCAACTCTGATTGTAGCGAATCTAGTGTCAATGGATCAATTACCTTGGAGCATATCGAGTTGAAAAATGAGCATAATTTGGTAATTGCGAATCTCACATCCTTTGTTAAAACTCCTCGTAAGGCCAGCGATAATAACTGTTGCATCAAGATATGACAATCATGTGTTTTCATTCCAATCAGCCTCAGATCCTTCATAGAGACCAACCTTTTGATGATGGAAGAATACACATTGGGCACTTTAACAGAAGCGAGTCACTAACAAAGCTTTCTTTTTTCCTGTCTTGATAAGGTGTACTTCGCCGGAGGTAAGTAAGTTGCATTCCCTTTTTTCGTAGGGATCAAGTTAAGTCTAATATTCAATTCCTTAAGATCCAACCGTGCTTTTTCACCATCTTTGCTCTTATTAGGAATGTCTAGCAACATGCCCACAATTGATTCACACACGTTTTTCTCAATATGCATGACATCCAAGCAATGACGACCAAAAGTGTCCTCCATTATAGAAGTTCGTAGAAGATTGACCGCTTTTTCCAAGGTCCATCAACCACGGGATCATTGTTACTCTGTTTTCTTTTCCCAAGCACCATTTTCAAATCCTTAACCATCTCAAAAACGTCTTCACCCGTCAAAACCCGGGGAGGGGTTCTTTCTTCCATACTACCATTGAAAGTCTTTTTCTATTTGCGATATCGATGATTTTGTGATAAGAATCTCCAATGACTAAGGTAAACGGTTTTCTTACCATTCTTCAATCAGATGAAAGATGTTTCTTTCATGCAAACGGGATAGCCGATAGAATTCTTGACTGAATAACCAGATAGATTTCCATAAGCAGGAAAATCATTAATTGTCCACATCAACATTGCACGGAGTGTGAATGTCTCTTGATGGTACGCATCTCTAACTTCGATGCCCTTTTCCCATAAGCTTTTTAGATCATCGATTAGTGGTGTTAAGTACACATCAATGTCATTCCCTGGTTGTTGAAGACTAGATATTAATAATGTCAACATCAAGAACTTTTGCTTCATGCTCAACTTCGGTGGGAGATTGTAGTTGACAAGTATGACGGGCTAAATACTATGCCTACTACTCCTATTACCATGTGCATTCATTCCGTCCGCCGACAAACCAAGACGTAGATTTCGCGGTTCCACACTAAATTTAGGATGATCGGCATTAAAGATCTTCCATTGTGGTGCATCGGCTGGATGTCTAAGCATGCCATCTTCAACACGTTTATCATGGTACCAAGTTAAATTCTTGGCATGCTCGGCATTACGGAATAAACGCCACAGACGCGGTATCGGAAGAATGTACCATAAAACCTTTGCCAGCATACCTTTACTGCAATTCGTTGGATTCTTGCCCTTCTTCCATCTTGACTCCTTACAAACCAGATATTCATCCAAATCCTCGTACGCATTTTGGTAAAGGGCGCAATCATTTGGACATGCATGAATTTTTTCATATTCCATTCCCAAAGTGCTCAACGTCTTCTTAGCTTCGTACATACTAGCGGGTATTTTATTATCAACTGGTAGAACCTCTCGTAGAAATTCCAAAAGAGTCGTGAAACTAGAATTTGTTCACCCTCCCGATGCTTTCATGTTCTATAATTTGACCAATACGGACAATTTCATATATTTACTGCACCTGTCATATAAGGGCATCTCGACATCATTCATCATTGCTTCAAATAACTCCGGATGATGTACAAACTGTTCTTCCAAATCATTAACCATATCAAATAAATTATATCCGACATCTTCCTCAACAATAGGTTCTTTCGCTTTGTTCTTCGATGATGGATCAAAACACATTTTACCGTGTAAATACCATGTTTGGTACGAACAAATAATCCCACGGGCAAGCAAGTATCTTCTAACTTCATCAACTGAATGAGATCTATGATTTCCACAATCCACACAAGGACATCGAATCTTATCATTCTTCATGTGAGTTTCCACAAATGACAAAAATTCTTCAACATCATCTCGATATTTTCTAGTCAATCTATTAGCCCACATCCATTTTCGATCCATTTCCAAGAACCCGACCTAAATCGATATTAAATATATCATACAATTTATTCAATAATTAAGTTTTTGTATTTAAAAACACAACATATATATCTATTAAGCTATTGAAAAAAGTCAACAATAATCATACTTAAAAGAAGAAGAAAAAAACGAGAATATATACCATTTTTGACATCTACAATAAATCGTCAATAAAAATTAAATAACTAAAAAGAAGAGTAAATAATAATCACTATACTTACAAATATTCAGTATACGCGAGTGTTAGTTTCGCAGTGGAGGAAACGTGGTTTTTGCAGGTCTCTGTAATGTTTTTCGCGGCTGCGTGACAGTTCTGTGAGATAAAATGAGGGTTGCTGGTAGGGAAAATAAAATTAAGAATACACAACGGGTTTTAAAAACCCGTCGTGTAAAGTCATGCAAACTGTTTACACGATGGTTCCATTGGAACCGTCGTGTAAAGCGTCCAACTTTACACGACGGCTCCATGCTAACTTTACACGATGGATCCATTGGAACCGTCGTGTAAAGTTGGACGCTTTACACGACGGTTCCAATGGAACTGTTGCGTAAACTGTCCGACGCCAACTTTACACGATGGTTCCATTGGAACCGTCGTGTAAAGTTGACACTTTACACGACGATTCTAATGGAACCGTCGTGTAAAGTGGTTCACGCCAACTTTACACGACGCACTTTACATGACGGTTCCAATGGAACCGTCGTGTAAAGTGTCCAACCCCAACCTTATACGACGGTTCCATTGGAACCGTCATGTAGTCTCCGTCGTGTAATCTACCTTTTATAGTAGTGCTTGTACGGTCTAGGGTGCTTCAATGTGGGCAGTCCCAACTTTTTCACCATTGTTATGCTTGCAACATTAGTACAACTATCTCCATCAATACTCACACTGCATACCTTGTCTTTGATGTAGCACTTAGTGTGAAAGATGTCCTCCTGCTGCACTTCTTCAACTTCTTTTGCTTGCAAGTTCAATGCTCTCCTTGCCACCAATGTCATGCATCGGGGGCTAAATACTCTTCCTCGAAAACATCCTCCAATGATGGCATGTCATTAGCATCGGAATCTTCATTGTTGCTCACAATTTCACCATTGTTTCGCAACACCATGGCCTACTTGATTGGACATTGACTTGCTATGTGTCTCCTACCTTAGCATTTAAAGCATTTAATGTCCTAGTTCCTAGACGTAGAAGTGTTGGTTTTACCTTAAGGAACATGGCTGGTATTCTTAGGCTCAGAGTTAGACATTTGTGGCTTGTCTACCTTCTTTGCATGACTTGGTTTCCAAGAGGTAGAACCTGAGTTATGGGCTGCACGTAAACCACACCCCTTCTTGAGTTGTTGCTCCACTTTGATGGCCATGTGCACCATATCTTCCAACTCTATATAATGCTGCATCTCTACCTTAGCATGAATTTTCCAGTCTAATCCAAGTAAAAACCTAGTCATTGTAGCCTCTCGGTATTCCTCTACATTAGCCCGGATCATAGCAATCTCCATCTCCTTGTAGTAATCCTCTATGCTTCGGCTTCCTTATCTAAGACCTTGTAGCTTTCTCATCACCACTTTCATCTCCTCCCATGTCTCTATTGGTAGCTCTCTATTCCACCTCCTGTTTATAATAAGCTGATCGCACCAAGTAATAGCATAGTCAGATAATTCAATCACAGCTAGTTTTACCTTCTTTGCTTTGGAATAGTTATGGCAATCAAACATGAACTCTATCTTCTTCTCCCACTCAAGGTATGCTTCAGGATTGTATCTACATTGAAACGACGAAATCTTCATCTTAATTCTGCCCAAATTATTATCCTCCTGATTCCTGTCTCCTCTAAACGTCCATACACCCTATTACTAACGACCGAATCCCAATCATCTTCTTCATCAAAACCGCCACCCCATGATACTCTTCATCTTCAACCCTAACTTCTCTTGGTTGAACTCTTTCCATTCTACACATATTTAGAGCAAGTTGTTGCTGCTTCACACGTGTATTCTCCATCTAGCCTATCCATTCGTGAACCTGCTCTAACTCCAACCTCATCACATGCCTCATTTCACTCATCAAGACCCCCATAAACAATTTCAGATCAGCCAATTCCGTAACACCTTCGGCAATGCATTTGTGAGGCATGATTGCTGCAAAGTAAAGTTAGAAAGATAGGTCCTCACATTTCTCCCTTACGTGTTTACACTCAAGAATGTGAATCACTCTACATTCGTGTTTTTACTCAATAAAACATGGCTTTTAATCCTCTAATGGTCTCACCACTCTTGTCTTTTTTCACTCGATAATTTTCTTTCAGTTCTTTTGAACCTAAACAAACAATACTCAAAATTCCCAACAACAATTCACAAAGAACTCATCAAGGAAATTCATGATTTAAAAGCTAGAATTCAAGGAACACGGCTGATTAAAATTTCTATGAAAAATTTTGTTTTCAGGGTAAGGTGATTTTCGGGCTTATTGGGACCAAAATTGATGAAAAAAAACCTTTTTTTTTTTTTTTTTTTTTGCTTCCTTTCTAATTTCTTCTTCTTCTTCTTTTATATGCCATGAATAGAAATTACAACTAGAACCAGAAATTACAAATTACAAACAAATTCAGAAACACCTTTTTTTTTTTTTTTTTTTTTTTTTTGCAATATCAAGAACTGAAATTTAAAACTACAGCAAGGAAAACGAAAAAAAATCAACCAAGAAAGGTAAATTTGGCCAAATAAAGTTTGGAAAGAGATTGGAACACTAGGCTAAAAACAAAAGGGAAACTAGGTAAAAAAAAAATGAAAAGCATAGGCAAACTTGAGACTAGAACCGAAGCTCTGATACCAAATGAGAAGAACCACACCAACTTGATTAAAAAAAGTTTGAGTTAATTAAAAAAACAAATTTAGAATTTTTTAACTTTTAGTTTACTGTAGACATTTGAAAATGTGGAAAGCAAAAAGTAATTTAAAGTTAAAAATGACAAAATAAAAAAATCAAGCTATGTTTGGTAAGAGAGATGAAAAATAGAATGAAAAGAAGTCCAAAACAATTAAGTAAAGAAAGGAAGAATATTTTCCTTCATATTGTTTGGTAGAAGAAAAAGAAAATATCCAATTTAATTTATTTAACAATTATACCATTATAAAAAATGAAAGCATGAGTAATGATCAAGGCCATAATAGTCTTTGTGTATATAATTTACATTGACAAAATTTTCCTTATACTTTTTTTTTCCAAAGTTAGAGGTGTTAAAATTTGGTGGGCCCCATGGATCTATAATTTCTTTTCTTCTCAATTTACTCTTTATCAAACAACCAAAAAGTCCATTTTCCTCTCCAAAATCCCTCTTTTAATTTTCCTCCTCTTTCTTTTCCACTCTACCAAACATAGGCTTGGAGATGTATTTGGAGAAGTCCCCCCAAACATATCCCAAAGAACCCCTAAGTTTTTGCAATTTTTGTAACGACTAATATCTCCTTTTAATATGATATTATTTACTTTAGGCCTCGTATCTACACGATTTTAAAATCACAGGAGTAGTAATGTCAAACCAACCGGGGGACTTGAACAAGGGTGTCTCATCTTTCCCTACTTGTTTCTCCTCTATGCGGAGAGTTTATTAACTCCTATTAAAAAGGTAGACCCGTGGGGCCTATTAAAGGTAACTGTTACAGGAAGAACACCAAGTGTAAATCACTTAGTATGTATTTGGAAACACAATCCAAACCCTAGAATCACAGTCCTATTTTTTTTCCCCCAGCTTTACTATTCACATAGTTTTGTAACTCAAACTTTAAAAGTCCATAACTTTGTATCGACAAATCAAAATAAGATGATTTTTTTTTAATGATTTGCATAGAATTTCAAGACAAACAAAATAAGCTTTCTATTGGTTTTTTTTTTTTTTTTTTTTCCGAACACATTTCAAGTTTTTACATTTTTTAACTCAAGCAATTCAAATGTCTCGATAAATGTATAAATAACCCAAATCCAAATTCTACGATCCAAATCTTAACGGTAAACGCATGCTTAATTATAGCTAATGAATCTTTTATCGTTGTAGTTTTAGAAAAATTTTTGAAAAAAATGTTCCACTGTATTTTGTGTTTATAATTTGTAATCACCTACGAACAATATCCACGTTGGAACTATCTTTTAGATAGCATCCCAATTCAACTAATCATTAACTCGTCTCTTCCGATTAGCCTTTATCGTCAAAGATGACCTCAATTCTTTGTCCCTTAAAACTTATTCTTTGAATTATGAATGTTTCTCTTCTTTTACCTTCTAAATCTAGACTAGGCAAATTTAATCATCACTCATTAAACAAATAAACACATACTTAAAAAAAACCTATTAACCATACTAATTTACAAATCATACCAGTTACCACTACTAATTAACCAATTTAATCAAGACATACACTTAGATTACGTGTACAAATTGATACACATTTCCAGGATTAGCCATAATTCCAACACCCAAAAAATTATGCATTTTGAACATTTAAACACAAAATTTGGCCAAAAAAATTAAATAATCAAACTTCATACCAAACAATCAGCTATCCAGTAAAATTAAGTACTAATCCAAAACCTTTATATGTGTGTTTAAATGGAATAATGTGAATATAAATATTTGAATATGTGTTTGAATAAACGTTAAAAACAGTTCTAACAAATCCTATTAAACCTCAATATTCATGGCAGGTTTTAATGTGGTATAAGGATGGGTTTTATTTCTTTCGTTTTGAATTAAACGCATAGAAAAAAGAATCTTGTCAATCCGATTTAAAATGAAAATGTTATTATAATTTAAAGCACAGACAAAAGATTAAAGAAAAACTATCCACCTGAAATTGGTGTCGATTGGAACACTAGGCATTAAATGGACGTTTTTACCCTTTCAAGATGTTTCATTCCTATTAGAATAATGTTGGGAAATGTTTTTCATAAACGCACCTAAAGATTTTTTTTTTTTTAAATTTAATACAAGATATACGTACACCTTTATTTCCATAAACTAAAGAGAACTACTTTATGGTTATCTCTTTACACCCTCCAAGTTCAAATATAACTCCAAAAATAGCACTATTTGGCAGATTCGTTTATAGAAATTAAATAAAAATAATAAAAATAATTCGAGAAAAATGGAACGCAATATATTTGACATGTAAATGTTTATGGCCATGGATTAAAAACAAAGAATTCATTAATTTGAAACATTATAAATGAGTTTTTATACATGTATAAGTTTACATGTACAAAATTGAGTAAGTTTCTTAACACTAATAAGTCTATTATAATCAAGATATGTTTTAAATTATAATAATTATAAATAAATTAAAATTTTTAATAATTAATTATGTACAAAATAGTAACTTTCATATAAAATCATTAACCACTATTAGATCCCGTGAATACATGGATCCATTAATATTGCTTCCAAGCCGTAACCATAAATCAATTAATTCTCCTCTTTTTTTTTTTTTTTTTTTACTTTTTTAATTTTTAATTTTGGAGTAGACAGAGGAAAGTGAGATTGAAATTGAAGTAGGTGATACTCTAACTCCGTTGACATTACTCCCAAGGTGTCAGTTTGGCGTTGGACAGATGATCATATCAAAACAGCACCATGCATGGAGCAATATATGATCTATGTGTATATATACACACATACACACATACATATATATATATATATATATATATATTAAGCTACAGAAGAAGAGAACCCCCTGCTAGGGAAACAAAGATCCCGAGCACAATGCAGTTGGATTTAGACAAGATAAACCAAGCATCCGTTAGGCGCCACCTTCCAAAATATTTGAAGAATTTTATTTAATCATTTCAAATATGCGTTTGTTAAAAATAATTAAAAAGTATTTAAATATTATTTAAGTTTTTGTTCTTAAATGACAAAAAATCCTCCCAAAATTGACTTCCATTATTGTATAAATTATATAATAAATTAAAAAAGAATTGAAAAGCAATATTTCAAATATCATTTTCCTGTATTTAAGTGTTTTTTTAAATAGATATTTTCAAATACATATTTAAATATTTTCAAATGTTAAACTCAAAATATTAACATTTAAAAATTAGTTCGGAAATATTTTGATTCGGATGCTCCCCTGAACCTCAACGCAAATTTCTCTCTTTCTTGCATTTGTTGCCTGACACTAGATGTTTTTCACTGCTTCTTCATCAATGAGATCACTACGCCATGCCATACATATATATATATATATATATATATTATGTGTGTGAGTGTGTGTATATATATATACATATATATTTTCACATAGCACCACCAAATTTTTGCTTTGGAAACTGTACAAACTCTAATTCACTCACCATTGTCAGTGGTCTCCTTAATTTCCCTCCATTATGATCTCTGTCTACAGAAACCCACCAAAAATAAAGATCCGCATTAAACCCCCACATATCCAAATTTAATCCGAGTAATCCCATCGTTTTTAACATCCGTACCTGCTTAGCAGTACAGTCTTCAGAGTTCAGAGTTCAGCTATATTATTATATATGGCTCTTAATTAAACATGTCTTCAATTTGCCGAATCGGCAGTGTCTTAACCAAAAATGTGCAAAAGAATCTAAAATCAAACAATTAATTGCAAAAATTTTTCTTGAATTACGACTCAAGTAACACACTGTCCCTTAATTCTCAAAACGTAATATTGAGTACTCGTCATAATTCTAATATATTATATATGGGTATTTTGTTACTCTCCCCTATTTAAAATTTAGGATTAATCACAAAAATTTCCTCAAATGGTGATCATCGTAACATTTTGCCCCCCCCCCCCCCCCCGCCCCCGCGCCAAACAAAAATCAATATTTGTTGGACAAGTATTATTTTCGTTAAACAAATTCTAATAGAATGATATTTCTTATTAACGGTTAGTTTTTCAAGAAGAGTGAATGTTATATTTTAAAATTCAGGATATAATATAATAAGGACTATAGTAGAGAGGAAATTTTTATAATGAATGAAAAGAGAGAGAGAGAGCTTCGTTTTGACATTAATGCTAGTGTCATGTTATATAAATGTCAAATAGGCTGAAATAATTGTTAAAAATACTATTCATAAGAGATGCGATATATACATCAATGTATACATATATTTAATATTTCTTCAACAGACATATATTTAATATTTATAGACTAATAAGTGCAATAATTCACCGATGTCACAGATGTATTTATTTATTTTGAAGAGGGGGTCTCATTTTTTTTAAGTAGGATTGATTTACTTGCACCTAACATATAATTTACGACATTAAATGGATATTTAGTACACAATTTTGGTGTTCTTGACTTCCTAAACAACCCACGCGTACATATATAGAGCCATCAATTGATATCGAGAAGTTTCTAATAGTGTAGGTAATAAGTTGTGAAACACTCCCACCCCACCCCCCCCCCCCCCCCCCCCCCCCCCCCCCCAAAATCGCGAGATTACTTCAATTCCAATCGGAGTTTTGGAGTTTTAATTTGAAGGTTTTTTTTTGTCCCTTCATAAATTCATTAGTTTTCACAATTTAATTTTAAATTTATTTTTTTCCCTCTATTTTATTTTTCAAAAAATCAAATTTTAAAGATTTATAATTTTTTTAAAAAAAATTTAAATCGAAATAGACTATTCTTGTCTCTAAATGCTCATAATTTTGAGAGAAATTAATCACGATCCATATTTTTATTTTTTTAAATTATAATTCATTTTTAATTTATATTTTAACTAAATTCATGTTGATTTTTAATTAAACTCCAGAATTTCAACTCCAATGCCTAGAAATAGTCGGTAGAACAAAACTCATTGTCAGTTGGCCGATAGCCATTCAATATCGATGGTTTAATATCATTCTCATCACCTTATGACCAATATTCTAAGTACCTTTATGTCATACGTCTTGTTGCTTCAACTAATTAAACAATATTAAAGCAACAAAAAAAATCTAATTGAAAAAATATTATCGAAAAAATAATTTAACAAATGCAATCCACACACTCAACATTACCATATATAGGAACCTTTTTTTTTTTTTTGTTTAGCGAGCAATATAATTAATCCCATAAATAGCTAATTAAACTACTTGAAGGGCTGCTTATCAAAAAAAAAAAAAGGGCTTTGCATAGATTTTCAAATATTTACTCATTTGAATACACCAAAACATGACCATCAGAAATCAAACATATACATATATGTGATCATATATATAAATATATATCTATATATATATATATATATATAATCAACAAACCCCACAAGTTTGATTTCTGATTAATTTCTAGTCCTTCACATTTCAGGATTTTTCCTTTTTTATACTTACCTATGACAAAACATTAATTCCTAATTCAGAAGGCTTAAAGTGTTCAATGGCTTGACGGCGGCGACTTTCGGCGGCGGAGAAGAAAGAGAACTGTTCTGGTAGGTTGGAAGTGAGTGGACATACTTGCAGTTTGGGCAAGAAGGAGAGGATTTGGAGAGTATGACAAGAAGATGACAATTCAGGCAAGCCAAGGCCACCATGTTACTAGGAGTATTCCCTGCCGCAGAGGAGTTTTGCTTCTTCATCGGATCATAGTTTCTGTGATCGTCGGTGAAGGTCGAGATGTTGAGCTCTAGGTCTAGTGCCGCCGCCGTCTGCTCCATCGGAATTGGCCAGTTCCAGCTCTTTCTCAGGGTTTTTCTATTCAAGTAGTACATTTTTCCTGACTGCGGCAAAAATAAATAAAACAACCAAAACATCAGTCAAGCTAAACAATGACGCTCTGCTTTGATACCATGTTATTAAATGAGTAGTAAAAGATGACTTGAAAAAAAAAAAGAGATAGGGACCAAATTGAAGGAGAAAATAGGAGAGATTTACTTCGAGATCAAGGCATTGTTCCCAATCCAACGGTAATGGATCTTTGAGCTGAAGATCGACACTCGCTTGAAGTGCGGGTTCATGAGTGTTCATGAGGAGGTGATCCTGAAAAAGCTTCCTCTTCCTAGAAGCGTTAGTGTCTGAATATTCCAATGCCAGACCTTTGCTGTTCTTGTTCACATGGACAGCATGAGTTGGAGCCAAAGAAAGTTCTGGAAACTCCATATAGATATATTATATGTAAATGTGTATGTGGGATATATAAATATACCCTGCTACAATTCAAAACTGAATCATATAAAGTACTAGTATGCTTTCCCTTGATCTCTTTTCTAAGGAACCAAACAGAAGAAAAAGGAAGACTTTGTGCAAGAAAAAGAATTTGTTTAAAAAAAAAATTGGGGCGGGTGTGGGACAAACAAATTACTCATGCAAAGAATAGTAAAATTGGATTCATGAAAACCAAAATTTAAAGGGAGAGGAGCCCTTGCAAGGGCCAATGGGGCATTAAAGGTGGCAAGTAGATATCACTTTAATGCCTCCTAAATCCTACTCTCCTTTGCTCACAAAAGCATTAAAGGCCAATCTACACAATACCAACCTCAATATCCAACCCCATTGTTATTATAATAATTTATTACTGTTGTTGTTGTTGTTGTTATTGTTGTTGCTTCCCCCTCTACTCAATTTAATTCTCCCAAAATTCTTTGCTATTTAGTCTGCTAAATTTTGTAATATGTTGTTTAGATGGGAACATATATGTATATATGCACATATGAGAGTAGTCTCTTGTCCGGCAGCTGGATAGGAGCGACACTTGTAACATCTTATTTTATATTTTATAATTACTAGTTGATTTATATGTAACTTTTTATTAATAATCTTTTAATATGGTTATTATTTAAAACTTTTAATATAAAGGGACAAATATTATTAAAAAATATTAAATTAAAATCATCTAGTTTGCTCCCAAAAAAAAATTACAATTGTCGTTCTCTACATGTATGTGGCGCATAGGAGAAATCTCGTATATGTATAATCCAAGGCTTCTTCCCTTCATAAAACAATGTCCAATATTAGTAATATGTCTATTATAATTATTTTTATTGGATTGGTGTAATGGTTAGGATGTCTTTTTTATTTTGTATTTTGGTCTCCCCAGACGACGACTTCTAGGTTCCAACTCTTGAATTTCTACGTTAAATGAAATAACATCAATCATCCCTTTGTTTGTTCAGCAAAAAAAAAAAAATATATATATATATATATAATAATAATAATAATAATAAATAAAAGATCCCTTTGTTCACATTTATAGGATTTATTTCATTTTTTGTCCCTAAATTATAGGTCAAATCTTATCTAAGTATTCGAATTTTAAAATATCCCAGAATCATTCTTTGAACTATTAATTTGTCCCATAAGATTATTCCCTCCAAAATCTGTCAAAGATAAAAGATTAAGTGTGGTTTAATTAAGGTTAATTTTATCATTATATTATTAGAGCCCTGTTGTTTTGAGAATTTATATATAAATTTCGGAATTGAAATATGAAAAGTTAAATGATAAAATTAAAATTGATTATGGTAATTACAATACAGTTTCTAGCAATAATTTTAGGAAATGATTGTTATGAAATAAATTAATAGTTTGAAACTTGATTGATTCTGTTATGTTTTAAATTCAGAGAGTAAAATGTAATGACCTATAATCTAGAGACCGGAATAAAATTAATCCTTCATAATTTCAAAACTAGGTCTATAAGTCATTACAATGTTGTACTAAATGGCACATAAATTATAAGCGTGTCCCACAATTATAACATATACAGTCTAATGACGGGAAAGTGATTAGCAAGAGCTATTGCGTTAATAATCATGTGGCGAAAACTATGAGAATGGCCGGTTCATTACAGTACTATTTTTCGCTAAAACTTATTAAAGCATGCATGTGATCAAACGGAGTGTGTACATTAAATATATATAACTATATTTATATGTCGCCATTTTTGGCCTAATGACGCATATATATATACGCACTTGCATGGTATATGCACAAGCTCTTTTGTGTTTGTCAGTCACGATAAGAGGTGTAATTATACAAATTCATCGTAATTTTTACAATTTTAACACACAAAATTCACAATTTATCATTCACTGTACAAATTATCGTATTCTATTAAAAATTTAAAAGTAAATTGCAACTTATACACCTACAACATTTGTAATCTATAAATTTCAACGTAAAGTATGCAAATTTTTATTTCTAGTACCATGTCGGGAATCTTTCTCCCTGCACCTTTAAAAAAAAAAATAATAAATAAATAAATCCATGTACATACACTGGTTGATTTTGAGGGGGGCAAGTGGAGGTTGTAGGCCCATTAAAATTTTTTGTTCTTTTAATTTCACTTCAAAAGTTTATAATTTTTTTTTTAATTTACCTCATGAAAAATAAAAATTTATCATACAGTTATACTTTGTCTCATTAAAAATAAAAATTCTCATATAATCCGCACTAAAATTAATTCTATTAAAAATTTTATAAATTTACTGCTTTACCCTTTCTAAAATTAAAAACTCTCACATAAACCCTATATTCTCACATAACTCTACTAAAATTTATTTAATCTTAAACAAAACTAATGTACACTTGTATTGAAATATATTTATGACTCCATTCCTATGTGTGTGCGTGTATATATATATATATATCTATCTATGTTTGCATCATTTCATGTGTAGTATGCATGTGTATATCTATATATCTATACATATATATCTATATATATATATATATATAGATATATAGATATCAAAGATGTATATGATCTCTCTCCCAAATTCCTTGAGACGATATTCGGTATGCATTATTGCCCAACGAAGGTAGTTTGTGGTTGCGGGGTCAGTTTTCCAGTACTAGCTTCTCAACTGATTAATTTATATCTATGTAGGTTTAATATTCGTGTATGGAATTAGGTGATCGAAAGATGAATATTGTACAAAATTAGCAACGGGTTTCAAGGTAGTAATTAAAACGCATCGCATTCAGAAAGTGCTCGTCTAACAACCAAATTACTTTAATAATGTTGTTGAAATAGACTGCTGATGATGGTATTACTTATATGTTTATATATATATATATGCATTTTCTTAGATTCAAATCAACCTCTAAAGAGAGGAAGAAAAAAAGTAGACGCTGCTAACTTTTACATCTTGTTATTAAATTAAGCGTGAAATTAAAAGTAGACTATATGTATGCATCCACATGAAAATTGTTTGCTTTGTTTAGTATTATTTTGGTCCATTTGACAAGGTTTTTACTTTTGTTTTTGGTTAACAAATGAAAAGAAGTAAAGTTGTAAGTTTTTCAGAAATGTTTGAGAGCACATTTTAAGAATAGCTTTATGTGTCGATCGGAATTGTTTTAAAATTTTATAATTAATAAGTAATAATTTTGTTAGATTTAAGTTTATTATAATGTCTTATTAAAACTCTAACACAAGTTTTGAAGTCTAATTAGAAGAGCTTTTTTGAGAAGCCACATTTTAGGTATGTTTGGTAGAGCTTTCTAGACGTTGTTTTTGGTTTTCTGAGTTCAAAAGCTGGTTTTGGAATTGTTTGGATGATTTATCACAAGTGATTATGATCTCCAAAGAATTTTCTATCAAAGCAAAAAATATATATGACGTTCGAAAAAAAAAAAAAAAACTCTTCTGAATTAATATACTTTAAAACTTGTATCAAAGTATAAATTTGTACATTAAAAGATTTTATTTTAATATTTTCATTGCATGTTAGAAAATTTAAAAGTCATTCAAAAGCATTTTAAAAATGTGGTTACTAAACGCTCACTGAAACACCACTGCTTGTGCTTTTTTTCTTCTACTAACTAAAAGTAAAAGTAAAAACTATACCAAACGAGTTCTTTGTGGCTTTGACAGGAAGTTCTTTAGAGCCAAAGCTATTCTGACATATCATTCAAACATTTTTAGAAGTAATTTTTATATCAAAAAATGTTGTTTACCATTACTTTTAAAATCATATATGAATTTAATTAGGTTTGAAATACCATACGTTTGAATGTGCTTACGTGGACAATGAATGATATTTATAAAACTTTATTTTTTCAAAAAGAAAAAAACTTTATTACAATTTTTTAAGTCATTTTAGAAGAGAAATTTCTTTTAACACACACATATTTTTGTGTTGGTAACCGAAAGCTTTTATGAAATATCAAAGTTGTTTGGAAAACTATCCAAACACTCTAAAGCATAGAACTCAAAAGCAGCTTTGAGAAATCAATGCAACAAATCCTAAATGCAAGAGACACTAATATTTTTGTACTTGTTAATATTAAGGTTATCAGCTAGGGCTACCTAATTAAGCATAGTTGATACATATATATATATATATATATATATATATATATTAGCACAACTTAATATCTCTGGTTAGTCTCCGGACTCAATAAGATACATATTTGTACTTTGTTTTATATATTGATGGATTCTTACGTTAATTAATTTATAATTAATGTGTTAAAAGGTTCAAACTTGAAACAGAAGTATTAAAACTATCAAAAACTGTACAGAGATCAAGAATGAAATGGTACCATTAGCGTTATGATGATTTAATACTGCTTCTAATGAGCAGCATTGTTAGCCTACTATTTTAATAAGGCGCACATTAAAAAAATGATATTTTAGAAAGAAATTAAAAAAAAAAAAAACAATTTTTAAGAGGGCTTATGTAAATATAATTAATTTTAAGTAAATGAGTATATAATTAAAAATAAGAAAAAATTCACTAAAGACCGAAATCTCTATTCGGTCATTAGTGGCTCTGTCCCTACTTCTAATTGATTACCCAAGGGAATAGTCCTGAAGTTATTTATATTTATGTCACAATAACTCAACTCTGATATCCAATTAATTTGCAGTAGCTAGGCTAGATTATAAGCATTAAAGAGAGTAATGAACGTACTTATCGACGCTAAGTTACAAAATATCTCACTAAATAATTAAACATCATTCTATAGACACGATCTTCGTTTATTATTTTTTGGCTGCCAAACTAATTGATACTCTCTTCAGTTTTTTTTTTTTTTAAATCATTTTTTTTTAAGTTTTTTAAAATTATTTATAGATTTTTTTTGGGGGAAATTTTTTGGTATTGTATCTGTGTTTGGTAATTTTAATCTTCTTTAAAAATTTTTTTTTTCTTGTTTTGAAACTCTATCTCTTAGACAAAAAATTTAGCTTGGTCGAACGTGGTCAAGGATCAAGTCGAGTTCAGTGTTCGTATGAGATTGATATTAGGACTAGGTCGAGGATATAGCAATGGCTAGGTTTGGTGTTGGACCCTTTTTTTCTAGGTCGGGATCTGACAGAGTCGACATTAGGCCAAGGTCGAACCACGACCAGCTTCAAGGTGGCATCACACCAAGGTTGGATCGCAAATCAGTGTCAAGCCTAGTTAGATCATAGTTGACGTTGAGCTGGAACTGGAACTGGGATGGGTCGGCAGGAAGTCGTGAGGAAGTAGATTGTGGTGTCAACTCAGACTAAGATCATTGCATAATCTTGGCTTAAACCATCGACTAATGATAGATATAACATGACTGTTAAAAAAAAAAAGTCGTGGCACGTCAGACATACCATGACAGTTTTCAACCATTGTGAAATGTGTTAAGTATCGCACCTTTTTGGATTGTTGTGGAACTTTCCACTACAATCATGAAGAATATTAAGATTTCCACGATGGTGAAAAGCTGTTCTATTGAAAACAATATTATTTTTTGTTAGGGCCCATTTGGGGAACATCTAGAGATGATTTATTGAAAGTTGAGTTGAAAATGTATGTTTAGGAGAAAAACTTTTAAAAAAGTTATATGATATATATATAAGCATTTGGTATATGCTAGTGCTTCTAGATCTTCTTGACACAATACATGAAGATGATCAGTTAACATTAACTATGAAAGTTCAAAAGATCTTTTCAAAAACACCCCTCTCTTACACATTAGATATATATAATTAAATGCCACGAGCTAGATATATATAAATAATTAAGTCACACAAACTACCAGCGAAATCAATCGTTTTCGACAGGTAGGCCTGGGCTATAACCAAAATTCAATTGAGAATTCATAACCCAACTCATCTATATCTATGAACGCAATAAATACATATAGCAATTGTAGTCCTTGGCCATCACAGCTTAAGCGTTGGAGTTAGGTGGAGAATATATATATATATATATATATATATATATATATATACATTTCAATTTTCTTTTTTTTTTCCTTTTTTTTGAGTTGAAAAGATTATTGATTGTAAATTTGTTGTTTGTTAGGCCATCTCCAATTAATGCAAATGTGTTGATGTAGTTATCATTTTACAATATTCTAATGCATTATGTTATTTCAAACATTTGTCTATTTTTTGTTACAAATTTAGGTTTTTAAACATTAAAGATGTCAGCATAATCGTAATAATTAACAAAGTGGGTGTTTGGTTCATCCACTTAACTCAATGTCAATTATTTTTTATTTTTTCTGAAAAGTCAACTCAGTTACATAATATTTATTATTCCAACTATAACATAAAAACTCAACTTTAAAAATCTATAATTTTAGCTTTTTTGGCTTTAAGGTTTAACTTAAACTAAAATGTACTTTTTTTTATTTCAATTTTTGTCTTTTCTAAAAAGTCAACAAAATTTATAACTAATTTTTTGAAAATTGAACCAACTTCAAATTAAAAAATTTAATTTCCAATTAACTTATCAAATGGAGACTTTGTTATTTTAAATTCAAATGAGATTATCTTTTTTATAGAATTTTGAGAGGTAGGTGGATCGAAAGGTAGCTTGCTTCTATCCTCGACTAATGGCGGCTTATGTAGTACAAATAACGCATTCCATTCCCTAAGGAATAATTCTCTCTCCCTCCCACCGAATAGACTTTAAAGGTATGTTCGTGACATGATCCAGGAAATTGGGTATGTGAGCTATAAGGAAGACTTTTTTATTAAGCAAATTAGTAACAACTATTTTTTATATTTTGTAGGTGCAGATTCGGCATCGGCCGAGGCTTCTTTATACCTTGATTTTGTACTATAGCCTATGCTTTAGGAACAGGCTTAGGCCACATAGCTTAAAGTGGATCGGATCCAATATATTTTTCACACAGACATACGAAAAATTGAAAAATAAAGAACAAAATTAGATCTGTATTAATATTTATTTTCTTAACACAATCCAAGTTTTAATATTTTCAAGCTCCAATCATCTAAATATGCATTATAAAACTCAACTTAACTTTAATCAAAATACTCCAATTCTCCAAATTCAATTGGATCAACCAAATACATAAGTGAAGCAACTTAAGAATTGCAGTATAATTTGTCTTTCATGTAATTTGCTTTTCCTAATTAGAATCGTATACTTAAATTTGGTTTAAATCCAAATTAAGTTTAAAGTTAGAGAAAGTTAGTGATATAACCCTAAGTTTTGTATTACATGCCAAACATGTCAATTTCCATTACAAATACTAACAGAAGGACTATTTTTGTTTATGGTTCATTTTTTCAAGGAAAACATATGTTACGTTTTGAAAATCAAGGGAGTAAATTGTTTTAAAGACGTATTTTAGAATGACTTTGTTATTCAAAACTAACTTTTGCCAGACTTAAACTAAATTTTGCCATTGATATTCATATAACAATAATATTTTATAGTGGATTGAAGATGTTTTTAGATTGGAAAAATAGGGCTTCAAAATACGAAGTCATTATTCTTTTTCTTGTTTCTTTTTAATTTTTCTTTTTATTTATTTATTTATTTTTGTTTTTGTTTGGTTCAATTTGGTATATGTATTGAATAGTACATCGGAAGCTAGGGGAAGAGGAATAAAGAAGGGCGTGGCATAGAGCAGTTAAGAAATATCATTAAATGGAGTTCATTCCACGACACCAACCCAAAAGATAGGAGATTCCAATTTATTATTGTTTGTTGGCACTGGTAATGAACTTAATTAAAAATGCCCGCATTTATTATCTCCACCACATTCAAATATGTATACATATCTATATATATGTACATATATATATATATATATGTACATATATATAGAAGTGCATTTGGCAATGTGAGTGTTAATTGAAGAGTTGGATGAGATATAGTACTTTCTGGGGTTTCTTGATCAAACATCTGCATGCCCTACTTATTGCGAGACGATAGGGAATTGTCAGTTCCAAATTTACTAGTCAAGTTATGACTCTGATCTCATTCACTCTCTCTCACTCTCTCTCTCTCTCTCTCTTCAATGTGTCAATGCAATGTTGTATCTGAAATTCTTTATTATTGAAAGCCATTATAGAGTATGAAAGAGATATAAAATAGATAATTTTTACATATATGGTGTAGCATCTTCTATTTTATACTATAGGTAGGAGTACCTTACGATCTAATTTATAATTACGGGTAATTTTTTATTCCGTGCAGAAAATTTTTAATATGTACACACATCTTAAATCATACCGTATTTAAAAAAAAAAATCATACCATTGAAAAATTGGATATCTAACAGTTAAGAAGTTGTTTACTTCAGATAGTATAAAATAAAAGATGCTATATCATAGACAGACTTATGAAAATAAGAAATATGATTAGAAATACTCTTTTACATTTTTGGATTAATTCCCTTTTTTTCTAGTCATGAACTGTTGATTCAATCACATTTTAGCCACTAAAGTTTAAAGAGTTTCAAAACCTTCTCTAAAGTATTAATTTGTACCACAATAGTCCTTCACTATTATAAAATGGTCGCTAATTAAAAATTGATGGCCGATTTAGTAAGTTACCATGTCAAAATCACGTCTATGAACTAATTTTTTCAACCAAAAGCTTCCCGACAAGATAAAACTAAACCTTAGTAAAGCGCATGTAAGTTTTACTTGATAACAATTAACTTTTAATAGTGTTTTCAACGGAAAGACTATGACTATAGTGGGACAATTTAAATAATTAATCGTTTGAGAATTGGTTCTTATATATTTCAAAATGTAGGGACTCAAATTGGATTGGACATATAATTAGGGACAAAAATGAAATTAACCCTGTCTTTTTTCTAATTAATCAGAAAAACCAAGGTCCAACGAAATCATTTGAGATTCCTTCATTTGAATAACTTATTCACTTAACTGAAAGAATATTGATTACATATATATACACACACTTGCTAATGCCATCAATACTTTTGTCCTTTAAGTTTCAACTGCACTTAATTTGTGGTTTTGGTCACCTGCTTACATAGGTGACTAAATTAAGTACCTGCGTTTATTCTTTATCGAGATGTTAATGCTACTAAGAGTGAAAAAAAATGCAAATCTCATAGCATAAAAACACTATAACACCATTTCACTTAACAAGTAGTTGACCTTTTAAGACAGAAATTTAATCTTTTAGCAATCTCAACTTTCATAAATACAATGTTCGTGTGTGTATATGTATATATATATATATATATATATATTTAAAAAAAAAAGAAGGATTACGATCAATATGGTATTATACATTTGAAATCAAAAATATTTCGCAAATTAATCTCATATACGATGATAAACATGACCATAGGCCGCAAATTCATCATTATTACTGCTGCTGTTGTTGTTATTATTATTATTGTTATTTTAGATTTCAGACAAGAATGAATGAAGCCATATGATAGGAGTGATGCATTCGATTTCGATAATTTCAATTTTCTAGCTATATATTTTGAAAACTGTTCCACGGAATACAAATTCAAACATAGGTTTTAATTTTGGGAGCATTCCTTCATTCCTAAGTTTATTAATTAACTATTGCAACAAGAATGCTCTTAAATTAATTACTCAATTATAACAATACCTTAAAACAATAATGAAAGCAGATTCACTTCCCAATATTAAACTTATTAATTAGCTTTTACAATCTGTACATTATTATTTGGACAGAGCTAGCAGTGCCGGTAAGTATATTATTACAAAATTTGATTCATATATTTGCCCCACCATGATATATATATATATATACACGCATTCATATACCTAAAAGAAAATGAGAGGTTCATATAATCTGTTCGTATTGGTATTGCTGCAGTATATTCATTAAGAATGTATAAATGTATAATAAAGTAAAATAAATGTTCGTTTGAAAAATACGTGCAATTAATATTGCCACCGATCATATGCCCTTCTGCGTATGATAAAGTGTGACGATTTAATGCAATCAAATTAATATCTATATATATATATATATATATATATCTGCCTTTCTAGTATCTAGTAGTTTTATAAAATGGTTTTTTACGGTTTTGTAATAATCAATTAATTTAAATATAACAGTTTTCTGTAATAGTTATCCTTTATGTTAATAATTATAAATAGTAATATATTACAAGATCTTAAATAATAAATTACTTGTAAATTATTTTTTAGAATTTTTTTAAAAAAACATATAAATCAATTAATTATTATAAATTTCTTAATAAAATATTATAATTATTGGATTTGTCAGCCTGCAGAATTCAGATAATATATATACACATACATACATTTTGTTATTCCAAATTTGCATGCAACTATGTATTGCAAGTAAAGTGTACGGTCTACCATACTGCTGTACACATTTACTTGTGGTATTTAATACCATTACGGTGAAGGTATTGAATGCATGCATCTACCTATGAGAGAAATGATGCAAGATTTCTGGACCTTCTATTCCAGGTGATCACTTGGCAAGTTATGATCCGTCACTGATATTACATGTTGATTGTTAAGTTACTGCCTTCTATTAAACTTTTTTTTTTTTTTTTTACTATTCCAATTTGAAATGACAAGTCATGAAATTTTTTTTTTCCTCCCTCAAAACAAGTCATGAAGATTTATGTGGATAGAATTACTCTCATATATATTACATGAACTTTAAGCGTGTTTTCATTTATTTTTAAATTTTAAAAACTCCTATTTTATTCCTTAAATTTTGAATTTGTCTCATTTTACTCCTTTACTAGAATTCTTCTTAAAAATAAATGAAAAAAAAGAGGAATCAATCTTATTAAATTGGGGAAAGAATCAAAATAACACAAACTTGGATACCACTTTACTAATATAATACAAAATTTTGTCCCTTTACCAATATAACACAAAATAGTTATAGTCGAAAGTCAACCTACAAAGTCAAATGTCAACCTAATATGTTTTATCCAAAATTACCTGTATTACTTAAAAAATCTAATATAATAAAACATATACTATTTTGGATTTTCTATTTGATTATTTTCAATTTTCAATACAGATGGCCTGATGTCTCTAGCTCCGACTGCCGATGTTGGTCACCGGCATACTCTAGTAGAGTATAATGTATACTTAACTAGAATATTTTGGATATTCTACTAAAATATTTTCAGTTTTTAATATAGATGACCGGATGTTTCCGGCTCCGACCGCTGGTGCCAGTTGCCAGCATATTGTAGGTCGCCAACATACTCTAGTAGAGTATAGTCCATATTCTAAAAGAGTATAGTGCATACTGTATTAGAATATTTTAAGTTTTCAATATGGATAAATAGATGTCTCTGACTCCGGTCACTGATACCAGTCGTCGGAATATATACTCTACTAGAATATTTTAAATTTTCAATATAGATGACCCGAAATCTCCTACTCCAACTGTCAGCACAGGTTGTTGGAATACTCTAGTAAAGTATAGTCCATATTCTAGAAGAGTGTAGTACATACTCTTCTAGAATACTTTAAGTTTTCAACATTGATAGTCGGATGTATCCTGTTCCGGCAGCCTGCACTGGTCACCGGTATACTTTAATAGGTTGCCGGAATACTCTAGTAGAGTATAGTCCATATTCTTGTAGAGTATAGTACATGCTCTACTAGAATATTTTAAGTTTTCAACATGGATGGCCGAATGTCTTTGGCTCTAGCTGCTGGAATACTCTAGTAAAGCATAACTAGAATATTTTAAGTTTTCAACATGGATGGCCTCTATTAGAATATTTTAAGTTTTCAACAAGGATATTTTCAAGAATCGATGTTATATTCTACTAGAATTCTGTAAGAATTCTGCAAGAGTAAACTACTTATTCTTCAAGAATCTCAGTTATACTCTACCAGAATTCCGCAAGAATTCCTGTTATACTCTACCAGAATTCTGCAAGAATTCTACAAGAGTAAACTATTTATTATACTAGAATCTTAGTTATACTCTACTAGTCTGCAAGAGTAAACTACTTATTCTATAAGAATCTCAATTATAATCAACCAAAATTCAAGATTTATTATGCAAGAACTCAATCAAAAATCAAAATATACAAGAATCCCAATTACATTGAAAATAACTTGGTTTATAATAACATGAATAAATATCAAATAACTTGGTCTGATATAACTCTAATATGAGTATAGTCCATAGGAATATTCTAGTAAAGTATAGTCTATACTATAATAGAGTATAATACATACTCTATTAGAATATTTTGGATATTCTCCTAGAATATTGAAATTTTCCTTTTGTTTTAAACATGAAAAAGGTGTCCTTTTTTTTTTTTTTTGGTACTCTACCAAAACATGTTTTGTTTAACATAATTGGCTAATAGTGGTAGAACTTACAAAAAAACAAAAAGAGAGAGAGAAAAAAAAAAAAAAAAAAAAAAAAGAAAGATCCTAGAACACATTACCAAAAAAATACGTAAATTTCATCTTAAAACATTCCATTACTAAAAACATCAAAAATTCTAAATCAAAAATCGATGGCAATAAAAACCGATGGCTTGAACAGATCTGAATATTCAAACACCAAAACCTCAGCTACTAATTATCAACATTCCAACATTCCAAACAATCTTTTCAAATTAGGCAGATTTGGAAACAAAACCAGTTGGAAAAAAAAAAAAAAAATCATCAAAGGCATCAGAATCACAAATAAAGACCCTTAAAATCACAAAATTGTTACCAAAATCTCATTTCACCTCACATACTCCGCTAGAATATTTTTTATAGGATGTTTGGTATTTGAGTTTGAGTTAAGATTTGTAAGTTTAAATAGTGATTTTGATTGACTTTTTCAGAAAAGACAAAAAACTTTTAGGGAAAAAGATAAAAATTGAGTTGATGGTGGTGAGTTTAAACTCACCAACCAAACGAAGTTTTTAATATATCCACCTCAAGAAAATTACATCAACAATACAAATCTTGTAAAGTAAATATCACTGTCACGTTGATAGTTTAAGTTAACAGCTATAGTAATCTGGAACAATTCTGCAGATTTTTTTTTTTTTAAAGGAAACAACAATTTATTAAAGCAATCAATCAATATCACTGTCATCTTGATAGTTTAAGTCAACAGTTAAAGTAATCTGCAACAATTCTACAACACACACACACACACACACACACACTGATCAACACACACCCCAACCGGACCATGACGTCAAAGACTAGGAAGGAGTTGATGACCACTGTCGGTAATCATTGATCGCCACCATAGAGTTAAGTTCCTCGGCATTGCGAAGACGGATCCAGATAAAAATTCTATCAAAATTCTCTACACCAACAAGCTTAATCTCATAATTTATTATTATTTTTAATCATAGAATTAAAAAATAAATATAATAAGAGTAATATCATATTTTTCCTCTCCGGTGGTCGGATTCGTCGCTGACTGAGATCGCGAGGCTTGAGATGGAGGAGAGAAAGGAGCGCCGATAACACGTGACTGGCGGCGAAATTTGCCAATTTCGCAGATCACCAGCTGATACCATGACGCCGAAATATGTGCCAAGTGAGAGACATTATGGGATTTAAGCGAACCAGATCTGGCCGAATCTAAGCAGATCCGCCGATGAGGAAAGGCCAGATCAATACATCCCCGACTTGGAGGCGAGATTTAGAGGTGACGATGGTTGCTCTAGCATGGGCGGCGATGCGATTGTAGATCGTGGAGGAGATCCATGATCAATCGTCGGCCATCGAATGAGATATCTCTACCACAGATGTACGATTCCGGCAGCGGCGGCTTCTCCGTACAGAGAGGAGGCGAACGATCGTTGCTAGCGGCAGAGAAGATGGAATGTCGCAACGATCGGAAATGCCAAGGTCAGCCGGAGAGGGAGGGGAAAGAGAGAAACAATGATGGCCGGAGAAGGAGGAGAGAGGAGGAAGAAACGATCGGAGAAATAGGCTGGAGAAAGGGGAGGAGTGGAGTAAGAATCTGGGGGGAGAGTTTTAGACAGAGAGGTGAGGAGAGATTAAAATTCTAGAGTGAAGATAGAGAAGACAAATATACTCTCAGCGGTAAAAAAGACAAAACACAGATAAAACTAAAATTATAAAATTTGAAAAACAAAAAAATAATAATAAAGTTGTGTTATGTTGGTAAAAAGTGAGGATTTTGTGTTATATTAGTCAATAGATGAAACAAAAGTGATTTAGATAATTTTCTCTACTAAATTCAGTATGTTTCGGGTTTATATATTAAAAAAAAAAGGGTCATATGATTACATTTAACTCAATTTTTTTAGCATGTGTTTAACTAAAATTACAATAAATAGGTTAAGTGGCAGCTACTTTAAAGTTTAGAAGGTATAGTATCAGTTTTTAAAATTCAGAGAGTATAGTGAAAATGGCCCTAAACTAAGGGGCATGAACGAGAATAACCCATATTTATAAATTTGCTCCGGAAACTATGCTCTTTTTTGTACAAACACCTTTGAATTTCTCGAATCTGACAAATCAGTATAAACTTTTTTTTTTTTTGGGACAATTAACCCTTTGAACTTACAAGTTTTATTACCATAGTTTTTTGACTCATATCCGTTAAATTTAAGATGGCTTTTCACATGATAACCTAAGAGAATTGTTGGTCATTTGTAAATTTCAATACAAATTCACTTAAATGGTTGACCTAATTTAATTATAACTCAATCTTAAACATGAGTTTTAATATGAATTTATATTGAAATTAAGTAAAAATGACCGGTAATACTATTACTGGATTTCCACGTGAAAATCAAGTAGAAAAAATGTCTATAAGTTAGTGAACATGAGAAAAAAGATGACAATATCGAAAATTATATATTCAAGAGGTTGATTTCAATTTTTAAAAAAAGTTTAGAATGCAATGAAGAATAACGTTTAAATTTTACTCTTTTTAACACCTAGTTAAACATATTGATAAATCGAGATTAAATTTGTTAAATTTAATGTCAGAAATTAAAGTGGGATTAGGATTTTGTGGATCATTTATAAGAATATCCCTTTGAATTTTGTTCCGATCATCAATAATATCAGCATTCTGGAAATGAAAGTAATTATGCTTTAAAAAGGAACAAGATATATTAATTCAAAATAATAATAATAATAAAAGAAACAAGTTATGCCACTTAGGTCTAATACTAAGGAAAGAACTTTATGGGATTAGAGGAAAATTAAGGAAAGAACTCTATGGAATTAGAGGAAAATTGTCATTTTCAACACATTTTTTTAAATGTCCAAAATTTTTAAAATCAGACAAAAAAATATAGTGTTTTTTTAATTAATCATTGATTGACTATTTGGTAGATAATGAATCACTTATTGACTAATTACCAATAAAACATTGATTGATTATAGTCACTATAAATTAGATATGATTGGTTATGATCAGTTAACTTTTTAATAGTCACCAGATATTTTTCTTGAAAAAAAAATTTAAAATCTGTAAAATAAATGTTAAAAAAATTGTCATCTACCTAATTGCTCGAACTCTATTAAGCAAGTTACGTTGCATATAAAATAGATGAGGGATATGTGAGTAAATGACATCTTTTAAGAAGTTTTTTAATAAATGATCAAAGTTTTATAAAATTATTAAAATGATCGTTTTTTGAAAAGCCAATTAATCAATTATTGATTGGTTATGATTAATCAATAATAGACTAATGTTAATATGCATTTTATATTGATCGACTCTAGTAAATCACTTATTAATTATCATTTTACAAAATAAAAAATATATTAACCAATTTTTTAATAAATATCTAAAAACTACTTATTCATCTAATTATTTTCATAGATAAATAATCAACCATATATTACTTGTAGTCGATGTAGATTGACATTAAATTTAATATTTCATGTGTATTGTCTTTCTACCGTGAATGATTATATCAATTTGAGAGAGACCAAAAATAAGACAAGCCATCCTTTAAATTTAGTGAAACTTTTTGGATGCATCAGAAGAAGATTTTGTCAATCGCGACTCTTGTACAATTAATGATATGTGTACGATTTTTAATCATAGATCACAGAAGGACAAGTTTGTTGCAAGGAACATTAATTATGTACTAATAACATTTACAGCGGTAGGTTGTAAAGTAATTTCTAATAATTTTTTGACCTTTTTGTTATAATTTTTTCCATCTATTATTCACGGGGGTCTCCAAAGAAGTGGAATGAATTCTTACTTTTCAACAGAAAACTAAAAGAGAAAATTGGGCAAACAGCTCCTTACGTGGTCATAAGCTATTATCTCTTTAATAATAGATGCAATCTCTTATTAATAATTAACTTGACAATCTTATAAACATTTTAGGAATTATAGTTCACATACTGCATCATTTAGTATCAAAAAAAAAAACAAAAAAAACAAAACAAAAAAGTCCTGGCATTATTGTTGAGGAAACTTATGATAGAAACTATACATTTACTTACCAATAAATATTGTTGTTTAAGTTATAGATTAACAGTCCGATCTGTGAGTATGCAAATTAAAAAAATTACATTGTCACATGCAAAATTACTTCCAATCATTGATCAAACCATTGCAAAATTGATCAAATACCTATCAATATGATAAATCATAGTGATCGTCATGATCTTGATCATTATTATTATTATTTAAAAAGATGTCCCTGACATTATGCATTTGATATATTATTTCATATGTTGGGTTTCATATCCCTTGTTCGCTATTTTTTTTAATTTGTCCGCCTTGTTTTAGGATTCCTTGTTTTTTAAGATTAAATTTTTGTTTAACATTTCGTTTTAAATTTATATTTCAAATTTATATTTACTGTGTCTTCTTTCATAATACATTGAAATTACTTTTTAAATTATGTGTTTAAATTTATGATACAAAAGGAGCCTAAGAATGCAAACAAACTGGACTTTATGACAGTAAAATAAACATTAATGAAGAACACGATGAAATTACTTCATGTTTGCGTCAATATTATTGGATTTTTTTTATTATTTATTTACTCTTAATAAAGGAAGAAAAACCTCATAAAGAGTTCAAAGAAAACAGAAGCATACTGTGGGCCTGGAAATTCATTGAAGGTTAGTTTGAGACAGTGACTGGGCTGCCCTGCTAGACGTGGTGCAAATGGTCTCCTTGAAACCTGATAAAAATAAAACGAGAAATAACAAGTTACAAAGCTTAATTAGACTTCAGAATTGAAAAGTAATTATTATTACTACAATAATCTCAACTGAAGTCTAATTAATTCTCCAGTCCGTCAAAAGCTTACAAATGTCGTCCCCTCACTCCTATTTATAGTGTTATGTGGGGAAAATCTGTTACAATAAAATAATGGGAAAGTCTGTAATATAGCCTCATTTATATGCCATATCGATACAGTTTAATTTTAAACCTTTAAGATATAATCGAATGATTAAAATGCTATTTATGTATAGTAACTATAATGCATATTATCTCGTATTAGTATAGATTTTTAAATTAAATAATAATAATAATAATAAGAAATAAAAAAAAAACTAACCTTTGGTCGGTGGTAGGCACCGCCCTCCCCGACGCCGGCAACGAGCCCACCCCAGTGACTCCAGCGACGGACCCCCTACCCCCGACGTTGTCGAAGAGGCCCCTCCCAGACACCGGCGACGAGCCCACCCATCCTCCCCCCCCCCCCCCCCCCCCCACCACCACACAAACGCCAGATCTGGACGCCTTCCCCCCAACTTCGACGAAGACCCCCTCCCCCGACCAGATCTTTGCTGCGCCCCCCCTCCCCCCCGACGTCATCAACTGTAAATGATGTTAGTTTTTTTTTATAATTTCTTTTTTTAATTTATTAATCTATATTAATACGAGATAAGGTGCATTATAATTATTAAACAGAAATAACATTTCAACCGTTTGATTACGTCTTAACAGTTTAAAATGAGTTTTACCGAAGTGTTATATACTAAAAATGAGGTTTACCGAAATAGTATATAAATGAAACTCTACCGCAACTTCTCCCTAAAATAATAATCCATCGATTCTTAATTTATCGATCTTGACCTTACAGGTGCACAAAAAAAAGAATTCAAATATCCTACATCTTTTCAATCCTACGTGACTCGTCTTACATCGTCGCCGAGATTACGTTTTTGTTTCTGTTATGACCTTTGGCGCGTTCTGCTTATTCTAGTTGCTTTTACAACGCTGTTTCATTAACTACCCATCTTTGATTGAACGACAAAGTACAAAACTACAATATAAGCATAAGAAATAGTAGCACAACACAAACATAAAAACTGACCTTTTTTTTTGTATTTTGGTAATTTCAATAGCTACTTTAAAAAAAGAAAATTAAAAATTAAAAAGATCGTGAATAGCCACACTTTGCTTAACTTTAGCAACCCAAATTTCAAAATCCAGTTCGAGTACCAATTTGAAAATCGAGAAATGTTGAACAGAATTTGTCGCAGATTACTCGCATCAAATGTAGGGAATGATCATGAGAAAACTTCAAAAAGAAAATGTTGTAACATGTACTTCATGATCTCAATTGAGTTTTTCCTTTGTGTCACAAGTTATAGGTTTTAAATTAAACGATCTGTCCTAAAAGAATTGTAACACCGACGAGCGAAGATTTTGACACGCTTCCAGCATCAACCTCAATGCTCAACTTATGCCCAGTCAACCATTCAAATCAAAACCCAACCCAAAATCATGTGTCCTTTGTAGCTGAAGTGTTGAAGATCTCCGAGTCGACCGTTCAACTTCAGCATAAATAAGGATGCAAAATTAGGCTTTGTTTCTGCAGATCATCTGATAGAAACATGAGCAACCCCCTAACTACTTGACCAAAAAAGGTAAACAAGTCTTTAAAGCCTCACCAGTAAGACCGACTTCGAGTTTCTATTTGGACCAAGTATCGGTTTCTAACTTTCTACTAGGATTTCGCCATCTGCAGCATCCAAGTAAGGTCCAATTTGCATCCATGAATTGATTGAAGAAGAGTTATAGATTAATATTTCATAAAAGGGGGAAATAAATACCAGCAAGGCTGACGGCCAAGTTAGCTTGCTTATCTGCTTCTGAGTTTAGGTTCTGCAACAGAAGATAAGCAAGAAAATGTCAGAGAGAAGGTCGCTTACCGTCAGCTCATGTAGACAGCCATGGTTTGTGAATGTCCAGAGTAAAAATCTAATCAATCGAGAGAATATGAAACAGTCACGAGCTTTTCTTCAAGATCGAACGAGTTGAAGATTGTACTCTTGTGAAGTTGAAGTATGAGAGAAATGTAGTGGCGTTAAATTTTGTAATACAATCTATAAACTAGTGTCAAGATCATAAAGCATGGAAAGAATAAACTTTCCGCATTTTACCCACCCTTAACACGTGGTTGATCTCGAAAGAACGAAACTTATCCTTGAGTTTCTTCACCTCTTTATACAACTTTGCGATATTCTCATTTTTTACCTTCCATAAACCCTGAACCTGTTCCGGTAATATGTTCCAGTCATATCATCAATATGAACAGAAGCGGAGAAAAAACAAAAAAAAAGAAAAGGATGTTGCAATTTAGGACAAACACTAAAACTGAAGTTTGTTATAAGCAAACAAGCTACAGCAAAAAGTTACGGAAAACTTCATGCATATAAAACAAAACATGAAACATGAAACATGAAACAAAAAATTTTATCTAGTTCTTTCTCATCTACCGAAAAGAATAATGAATGGGTGTAAACTGAAATGGAGAAGAGGTACCATAATTCAGAAAGAACCACCTAGTACAAATCTGAGGACGACCAGAAAAATGGTTTACAGTATGAAAATCAGTGAAAAGAAAGGTGAAGAGAATGCAAAACAATGACCAATGAAACTACAAGAATAAGTAATAATCAAATTCAATTGATCAGAGATATAGTTAAACTCCAACGTGACACGGAAACAAAAAAGAGATAAAAACAGTGAAACAAACCTGCATACAAACAAGTTTGGAGTCTCCAAGGACAGAGATCTTTTCAAAACCTCTTTTATGAGCATATCTCAACCCTAAAATAATGGCTCGATACTCGGCCACATTATTGGTAGCTTCCCCCAAGCCTTCACGCAATTTACAAATCTACAAAGACGACAAAAGTTGAGACAAAAGGCAATTAAGTAAAAGATATAGAAAGCCCAAGCAGTGGCGTTTACCAAACTTCCATCATCGGCTAGCAGCACAGCTCCCGCACCAGCTTTTCCAGGATTTCCTTTTGATGCCCCATCAAACTTAAGAATACAAGACCTCTATATGTAAACATAATACAGGGATGAGTTATTATAACTGCAGACGAGATTCAAAAACCAATGAGGATAAATTCTGCAGACCTTCAAAGCACAATTGAGGTGTCCTGCCATCTAACACACTACAACGGAGAGAAAGAGAGAGACAGAGAGAGAGAGAGCAAGGCAAATAGCCCTCCAGTTATAGCAGAACGCTAATGTTTTCTACTATAATCTCTCTTTTTTTTTTCGGTCTATAGTTAAATAATAGAGAAGAAAAAAAAAGGGCAAGATAGAGCAAGAAAACAAAAGCTCTTATTTTCCGCATATATATAACGGACCTAACAAGTACAAAGGGCACTGCAGGTACTTCATATCAAATTTTCAAAACATCATCAAGCTTTAGCATCAATGGTATCTTACACTGCTAGCTGATGATAGCTGCCCCATATCAAAGTGATCAAACTTGGCATGCTTTTGTGACGAATCAGTTGTCACTGAAATTGAGCCAATTCCTTCCTGAAAAACGTTACACAACCATTAATCTAAAGCAGCCAATTTTAACCTTTCAATACATAAACCCAAGTCCTATCATACACTTAAGAAATTTAGCAGAAAACTCTGAAAAATACGTAATATCTGAGAATTTGTATGGGGTTACAGGCTATGAATATAGAGATATGACATGAAAAATGCATAGACAATGATGTTGAAGCATTGTATTATCAAGAAATGATAATCACAAAAAGTTCAATGAATCTTACGTAGATAGGCATGCAATATACCAAAATAGAACTTTTCAGAAATATCAGTGTTTCTACAGCATCTCAAAAAAGTTCCGGTTAAGAGATTATACTGCCCCTTACTTACCACGTTTTTAAATCCAGCCACCTGGTGTGATCTCTTTTTCGATGTTTCCTCGAACGATGTTACACCTACTGAAGATGTTGGAACCTAAAAATAAAGAAAACGTAATCATATTCCATACCACTATGTGCTTCTTTTATATATATATATATATATATATATATATATATTTATATACATAGAAGATGAGAAAATTCCTTTTATTGATTGTAAAACAATTACCAAGGAAGAGGATAAGGTATCCTCCGGGAAGAAACTAAAATGAGAAAAAAGAGAGGAAATACAAGGAAGAAAACAGAAAATGGGCAAGACAGAGCCCCTAAAAAACCTAACTCTCCCTATAGCCCCATCACATTTTTCCACTTCAGTGCAATCAGTGAAAAGGGAAAGTTCTTGAAGGCTCTGTTCGTTGATGCCCACAAGGAGGCAGAAAATTTTGCCTTTATGTGAAGCTCAATCCCATAAAAATCCAGGCTGAAATCCATTATAATTGTCTAGTAACCATAAGGTTCAGTAAAGTTTTTGGACTCCTCTTTTGATATTCAATTGCAAAAGGAAAAGCGTCCACTCACGCAATCAATTCAATTATATCTCTAATGAATCTGGCATGTAAAAGAAACCACAAAAGTAGTGCAATAAATTGCCACATTCAGCATATTAAAAATGAGCGTTCAAAGACTCAGCACAATTCGACCACTCAGTCAGTTCAGTTGCTCGGTTAAATTGCTCAAGAATCCAAACAACAGGATACAGGAAATCCAGAAAGGTTAATTCAAAACTTTAGCAAACTGGGTAATTTGACAAAGAGTAGGATTTAGTTAAGTTTAGTATTTAGATTTGAACTCAAGATTATGCTAATCTTTTAGAATTATTTAGAATTTAGCTAAGATTATTTAAATTTTTTCAATTTTGTCTTATTATTACGTTTATTTCTCTATAAATACCTTAGTGGTTGTAATTTCAACAATATATTCAATGTACTCTACTTGGAATCCTCTCTTTGATCTCCCAATTCTAAAATTTCTCTATCTTGGTTTTTGTTTCTCCTATCTAAAACCCATTTCTTCGATCTTGGTCCCACGCCGGTATACCTTTTACTCAAAAGGGTGAATGAGACAAAAGATTTCTCATAACAAAAACGACACTTCTCAACCTATATGAAACAACTCAAACAATTCGGAAAAGTCGACTGACATGTTTGACTTGCAAAGCGCATTGCACAAGCGGACCAAAAAGACTTTCATTGATATCCTCAGCCCTAATACTGTAAACAGCATCCTTGAGTCCACGAGAAGTGAGATACTCTTCAGTCTCCTTCGGCAAACAATTCCCTTTGAACACGCTAACGGGAGGATCACATATCTAATGAAACAAAGAAAAAAAAACTCACATAAATCAAGATTCATCAGAAACAAGCTCTAACACAACCATCATTCCAAATTTTCAAACAAATAAACTCTCACATTCGGCATTCAATCAAACACCTTACCGACGACCCAACTTGTGCCTGGCAATCATTCAAGCTTCTATAAACCCCAACAACATCCCCTTTCCGCACAACATAGAACGCCTCCTTCGGCTGCTTCTCCTTCTCCATTGCCGGTTCAGGCTCCGATTTCCGCCGCGAGCGAGACACACTTCCTCCGCTTTTACCAACTTTTGCTGAGTAAAGCCGCACACCAAACTGCGTCAATGCAGAGTTCTGATTGGGGACAGCAATGCGAGGCGGGCTACAGCTGATTGTTCTAGTCCATGAACAGGCATAAGCTCCGTACAGAGATGTTTGAGCTCTGAATTGGCTGCTGCTGCTTCTGAAGAATGCTTCTAGGCGCGACGAAATCTGCGACAAGCAGTTCATCACACGCTACGATTCTCCAGTAATGGTGATTCAAAACCTTTTTCTCTTTTTCCACTAAAAATCAGAACAAGAAAAAGAAAATGCCCAAGTAAATTCGTCACCACTTGGACGGAAAACAGCTAACTGGTTAACCCCATTACCCCATAATCACCAAAACTTTTACTACGTGACAAAACAACGCCATATTATTTTTGTTGTTTCAGACATTTTATCAGTCACTTTATGAGTATTATTTCACTCCCAAAAAAAAAAAAGGATATTTATCGATACTAACCCAGCTGGAGCCTGCAGGGAAATAATATTGGCATCCAACGGGAGAAGACGATGGCGACGTCGCGACGGCGAAGGCGACGAGACAGCGCCTCTGACCGCGAGGGTGATCGTGACGGCGACGTGGCTCCTCTCTTTCTCTCTTCGCAATCTCGCGCTTGCTTCTCCGTCGCGATTCGAAGGTCGATCACACGACCTAAACGATGGCGTTCTCCGTCGTCGGCTTCGGGTCGAGACCAGTGGGGCTCCCCTGACGATTCACGACGGTTCAGACGTCCGGTGCTGAGCTTCTTCTCCGGCGGCTGGGCAGAGATTTAGGGCTCTTTTATAAAAAGAAATGGTAAATTGCTAAGTTCACCGATAAACTTTTAACTCTATACGATTTCATCTGCTTAAATTATTAAAATATTATTATTATAATCTTTAAATTAATTTTTAAACAGAAAATACGAATTTGATATCCCTGTACAGAATGAGATGTAAAGAAAAAAATAAAAAAAATAATTAAATATTATATAATTAAAATAATTAATTAAAATAAATAATATAATCATTATTAATATTTTTTTAACATTTATTATTATAATATTAGAATATTTATATTTAAGTTTTGTATTAAAATGTTGGATTTATATATATAGACAAACATATGTAGATATATGTTTATAAACAAAGTTATTATAAATGGAACATTTCTCGCTAAAAATGTCATCAACCATGTTTAATTTTCTTCAATTTTTCCTCCGATCTATCACGAGAAAAAGATTAATTATTTTATGTTTATATATAAAATTGAAATTAATATAATTTATAATATGTAATTATATATAAAAGATAATTATATCTTGATTTTTTTCGTTTTTTAGATGAGTCAATAAAAGATGTTTGAATTTATGTTGAGAGAGGATATTGCTGAGGGTTGAAATAACGATTAGTATAATTATATAATTGTTTGTAATTTATGTATATATATTTGTAAGAAAGAAATACAAAAATTTTGAAAAAATTTATGAATAGTAATATACATTGATTCAATATCCTCTGTTATAGGTTGGGTGAGGAAAAACTTTTTTTCGAACTTTTTTTTTGTTTCTGGCAGCGGTGTTTCTGAATCCAAAGATGCTAATGGTGCTTGGATATTTTTTGGAGATTCGGTTGGTAGTGCAGGCAATAACATTTGTGATTCATCATCGTCAAAAGTTTTAACGACCGTCGCATCAATAAATGCACCTCTCGGACGAAATTGAATCGAAAATATTTTTGACATGTATTTGAGTTGATCGAGGAGAGGGGGAATGATGTTTGGATCAGTGTATCCATATTGAATTGTTAGTATGGAGTAAGGTTTATTTACTAGTGATTGTATTGTTTTTCCAAGCATGACAATATTCATTCCCCCAGTACTATCCTCGATTCAAGTATTAATTTTGTACATGTTATAAATAACAGAAATTTAGTAAATTTTTATTGTTTAAGCATTATTTATTAATTTTTTATAATAAAAATAAAGAATATTACTAACTGATTGGTATTGTCGTTAAATATGCATGAGTGTCACACCACCATGAAGTCCTTGATTATTTGACACGTCGATAACAGCGTGGATAGGCATTATAAAACCAACCTTATTGTGCATCAATTTCAGTTATGATTGCCTTTGTAGTAAATTTTTTGTCCTGTTATTTGAAGGGGGAAAATTTATTAAATTATATATTATAATTAGGAGGCAATAAATGAATATTTACCTGATTTTGATATGGATCTAAGGCACAAAGTTCCGCTATCATCAGTCTATTCATCGTTGTTTGCTCCTTTAATGTTATTGGTTTTTACGTCGATGGAGCAATAAAATCTATTTCTTGAATGGAATGACTAAACATATAAGTAGATAATATATTAAATAATGTCAATTTTTTAAGAGAATTGTAAAATGTATAAATATGTGTAATACTTTTGTAATAAATATTTAGAATACCTTTTTTTTATTTTCTTTGATTCAGCGATGTCTGGTTCAAAATAAAACGATGTTCCAGAAGTGCTTGCTACATAAAGTCCACATGTATATTTATAATCATTAAAATTAATGATTTAGCAATGTTTTGTTGTTATTTGGGATAAATTTATATCTATTAATATTTATTATATTTATACTTATCAAGATATTGTTTAGCTGACATAGCCGTAAAGGCGATTGCAACTGGTTAGGACATTCTTTGAACTGTATTTTCATCATAATTATTGTCAATTTCTCCCCAAAGAGTGATGTTTAGTGATTCTTCTCTGTAAAATATAATAAATTTAAATAAATAAATTATTACGAAATGATTTTTAATTAAATGAAAATATATTTGTAATAATATATAATTTATAGTTACCTGATATTTTGAATTGTCAAATTTCATCTTTTAACCAATCTATTACCTACATTGGATTCTTCAACACCTTTTACAGATATAAAACGACCAATGACATCTAACATAAAATTATAAATACAAAATTATTAAATATTGATATTAATATTAGATATTAATATTATTTTAGTAAATAAATATTAATATTATATATTATTTACGTGAAAGAAAGAAAGTAATTGATGTCAAACGTTTATTGGTCATATTCCACAAAATTAAATTTGTACTAGTCCATGAATAGGCATAAGCTCCGTACAGAGTTCTGATTGGGGACAACAATGCGAGGCGGGCTATAACTGATTGTTCTCGTCCATGAACAAGCATAAGCTCCGTACAAAGATGTTTGAGCTCTGAATTGGCTGCTGCTGCTTCTGAAGAATGCTTCTAGGCGCGACGAAATCTACGACAAGCAGTTCATCACACGCTACGATTCTCTAGTAATGGTGATTTAAAACCTTTTTCTCTTTTTCCACTAAAAATCAGAACAAGAAAAAGAAAATGCCCAATTAAATTCATTATCACTTGGACGGAAAATAGCTAACCGGTTAACCCCATTACCCCATAATCACCAAAATTTTTACTACGTGACAAAACAACGCCATATTATTTTTGTTATTTCAGACATTTTATCAGTCACTTTATGAGCATTATTTCACACCAAAAAAAAAAAAAATGGAGATTTTTCGATACTAACCCAGCTGGAGCCTGCAGAGAAATAATAGGGTTAATTTCACTTTTAGCACTTCTAAAATAAATAATATTAAAAACAGTACCACTTTTTGTACCCTTCAATTTCAGCACTTAATGTGGGGCCCAGTAGCATTTAATGTATATCAAATTACAGGTTTACCCTCATCTCCTACACACTCAAAAATCTCTCTCCCTCGCACGGCCCAAAAAAGTTTTTCAGACCAACATGTACAGTGTTTTAGAGAGAGAAAAATGAAATCTAGAGAGAGAAAGAGTCAAAACTCAAAAATCACCACCCACCGGAAAACTTATTTCTGTTTTCACTTTTCCGCCTAGCCCCCCCACCCATTTTGAAACCCAAATCTTCATATAATAGAGATAAACTTCCATGTAAAGAGAGAAACTTCCATTTACAGAGAGAAACTTCGATCGAAAGTTTTTATTTTTAATCTAATATTTTTTTGTCATTTTTAAGTAAAGGTCATTACCATTATGACCACCCGATTATAACCGTTATGACCATCCTTTTTTTTTTTTTTGTAATATAACATTTTTTACTATTTTTTAGCGAAGGTCATAACCATTATGACCACCCGGTCATAACCGTTATGACCAGTTGTTTTTTTAATATAACATTTTTTACTATTTTTTAGCAAAGGTCATAACTATTATGATCACCCGGTCATAACCGTTATGATCAGTTTTTTTTTTTTAATATAACATTTTTTACTATTTTTTAGCAAAGGTCATAACCATTATGACCACCCGGTCATAACCGTTATGACCAGTTTTTTTTTTAATATAATATTTTTTTACTATTTTTTAGCTAAGGTCATAACCATTATGACCACCCGTTATGACCACCCGGTCATAACCGTTATGATCAGTTTTTTTTTTTTAATATAACATTTTTTACTATTTTTTAGCTAAGGTCATAACCATTATGACCACCCGGTCATAACCGTTATTACCATTTTTTTTTTAAATCTAAGTAATCTAACATTTTTTACTATTTTTTAGTAAAGGTCATAACCGTTATGAACAGTTTTTTTTTTTTTTTTTTTTTTTGTAATATAACGTTTTTTACTATTTTTTAGTAAAGATCATAACCGTTATGACCACCCGGTCATAACCGTTATGACCAGTTTTTTTTTTAATATAACATTTTTTACTATTTTTTAGCAAATGTCATAACCATTATGACCACCCGGTCATAACCGTTATGACCATCCTTTTTTTTTTTAATATAACATTTTGTACTATTTTTTTACTATTTTTTAGCTAAGGTCATAACCATTATGACCACCCGGTCATAACCGTTATGACCATTCTTTTTTTTTTTTAATATAACATTTTTTACTATTTTTTAGCTAAGGTCATAACCATTATGACCACCCGGTCATCCTTTTTTTTTTAATATAACATTTTTTACTATTTTTTTGCTAAGGTCATAACCATTATGACCACCCGGTCATAACCGTTATGATCAGTTTTTTTTTTAATATAACATTTTTTACTATTTTTTAGCTAAGGTCATAACCATTTTGACCACCCGGTCATAACCGTTATGACCAGTTTTTTTTTTTTTTTTTTTTTGTAATATTACATTTTTTACTATTGTTTAGCAAATGTCATTACCATTATGACCACCCGGTCATAACCGTTATGACCATTTTTTTTTAATATAACATTTTTTACTATTTTTTAGCTAAGGTCATAACCATTATGACCACCCGGTCATAACCGTTATGACCAGTTTTTTTTTTTTTTTATAATATTACATTTTTTACTATTGTTTAGCGAATGTCATTACCATTATGACCACCCGGTCATAACCGCATTATCCTATGTGAAACAGTTTCATGAAATCCAATTGGACTCGTTCTGCTTTCCTGAATGTGAAACAGGGGTAATACATTCCTACTCTTATTAAAAATAAAACGCGGTCATTAAGTTTAATTTAACCCTTACTCTTGGAACTGTATATGTTATTACAATATGATGAAAAATTTGAAAAAAATTTCCTATCTACAATTAATGGGAATGTTTGAATTGAAAAAATAAAAAAATAAATTATTTGTCAGGCGAAGTCCTTGTCCACATCGTCATCACTTTTGTAATTTGTTTCAATTTTTAGCTTGGCATGCATCCACAAGTAATATGCTAGCCACTCCCGAAATAGTCTCATACGTCCAGCTATTATCCAATAACTGACATCCCTCCCTTCTATCAAGCATTCAGCATATTTAATGGTAAACACCCCACAGTCACCCCTGTTGCACAAAAGACAAAGATTATTAATTTTCACTTCAACTTTTGAATGCAGTATAGTCGTTTGGAAATGTTGTTTTACTTGCACTCACCCATTGGATTGTTGAGGGATGTCTTTCATGATGGTGATTGGTAATGGGAAAATTTCAGCAGGTTCTCTTGGTTTGAAGTCAAACAAATCTAAGCGTTCAGCCAGCAATGGAATGAATATTGATAAACATTCCATTCCTTCTCGGACCTTAGCATTGTGAGGGCCTTCATGCTGCAGAGAGTCGTACACGTCAATGGTCCAGCTTGTCAGATCGAGCTTCGCTAATACCCAATATTTAAGGTTAGCCAAATGCACTGGTATTAGCATTGTTATAACGTCAAACCATGATGCCCCACTCTGGACATTAACGCCAAGCATTATCTTGAGTAAAGTTTCAAAGGTTCCCCAATCGAACTTGTTTGGTGCACTCTGGTATATACGCCACAATGAACGAACCTTTGAACAAAAGTACGTGTCAACCGTTGTCACCTTCCGTTGTGCCAATTCGGGGAATTGCCTGATCTTCTTTCTCAAGTAATAAAAGGCGACATCAACGTGCTACATTAACATATATGAACAAGGGAATTGTACAATGGGACGGTCAGCAAACAATATACATGATGGTTGTTATAAATTATTCAAAACAGGCTGCCGAAGATAAATTCATGTAATGTACTTACTTCGTCCCATAGCCAAACAGGGGAGGTTGCTAATTCATAGTACCAGCTTTTTTTTCCTACCTCCATGCATCCGAAGTCATGGGGTTTGTCAAGTGTCTCATGCTTGGCACTGTATCGTGGAGGCCGTTTACTGAACATCAAGCATACATTATTTAACACTTCAGTTCACTTCCAAATATTTTACTCAAAACGGACAATGTTAAGTTAATCAACATTACCCTGGAAGTGTCTTCTTCAACAATCCTTTAATGAACCACTCCCTGAACTCCGCTAACGTCTTTTCAGGAGGTTCATCTGCGAGACCTCATGGGAGTGCATAATTCATGTCAGTCGGCTTCTTCGAAGGGGATCCAACGTCAGTCTTACGACCCGATGGCCGTTGGCCAAGCCTTGATAGTCTGACCCTCTTCTTCTTAGGGATCTACAAAGCACATATGTTAAACGAGTTAATCATATGGATAATCCCAATAATTGTAAATTGTAATTCACATCTATGCATCACAACCACGCCCTTTAAAGTTTCCTTGTTGGAGTGCTCGTCAATCATGGCAGGATCATGTGATGGGTTGACATCTTCACCCTTTGCCCCCTCTTTCACCAACCGTTCCACTTCAGCCATGGCCTCCTCCCTCGTTCCAACGACTCGCTCATCGTTTTCCCTCGTCTCGCCCTCCTGTGAGCAAACCGTGTATTTAATATTTGCCTTTTCGTTGTCAGAACATGTCATACAAAATAACAAGAGAGTATATAACCGTTATGACCCACACTGATCATCTATACACATGTATAATACTACCTTTGGTTTCTGATCCTCGGCATCTTCATGCCAATCGATCACCTTATCGGCAGTAAGGAACTCCATTGCTGCCTGCAGCCCTATATCCGCAACGGCGTCGAAGTCAGGGGAAGGAGTCTTGAAGGCTTCTGACGCCTTCCTCTTAACATTCACCTCTTCGCTCCTACCGACCTTCAGCACAGGCTGTGCCTGACCCTGCTGATCTTTAGCATTATTGGCCGTCAACAATTTTAGAACCCTCCTCAACAGTTTGTTGGAGCGGGTTTGTTCCTTTTTTAGATCCTCTAAATTTTTATTCAAAGTAGTAATATGTCCTCGGATCTCATTTTGGAACTCCAGCCACTCGGAATTGATATCCGGGCTCCACCGGGGGACTGAAGGCTTCGGAGGTGGTAATTGAGGCAGGCCAGTCGGCCTATTCAAAAAAAGGCGCGCAACATTCTCGTACTTCAACTCCTCCTCGGTTGGCATCAAGAGAAAACAGTTACGCTGCACACATGGCGTAAAATAACTATCTTAGACAAAATGTATTATCACAATTTTATTATAATTGGCCATAACAAGTTGTCAAACTTATTATGGTATGACCGTGCTTGGTCATAACGATTCTGACCAGACGGTCATAACGGTTGTGACCGTCCTTGGTCATAACGGTTATGTCCACCACGGTCATAATGATATTGACCCCATATTCATATGCGAGACCATCAGGACCAACAAAATATTGGAATGTGCATCTTTATAAAAGCGGTATTTGAATTACCTGTTATTCGCCAACCTCCATAAACGCGCATTGAACGTCATCAAATTTCACAATATCCGCAGTGGTCCAGGACACCATACGTGGAACGGCTTGCAAGTAGTTGGTTGTGAACTTGGCTGCCATCGTTGGAAGTGTCTCATATGCCCATATGAGTATGGCATGTGGGAAACCAAGAATGTTGTAATGAACTGTGTTAACTTGTTTTTTTTGTCTTCTCTTCAAAGAAATCATATTTTCCACTATAGCACATATAGCAGCCCGGGTTGCCTCCCATGATAGCACACCCCAAGGAAAATCGTTGAAGGTATCCAAGTTGTCTGCCAACCCAAAAAATTTAGGGTCTATTTTCACGGGGATAGCATTTGACAAAGGGATCGAGAATATAATGTACAGAAGGCTAAGCTTTACCGCATCTTCGTCGTTGTCAAACTTAGCATTCGACAGTTGCAGCTCCAAATTTTCTCTCGATACGCCCTTAACAGTCGAAAAATATCTTGACATTAATCTGCTTTCGACAACCGGGAGATGCGTAGACCCTGCATATTTTAGGCCGGTTATTAGGCAGAACTCCATTATGGAGAATCTGGCCAAGTCTTCTCTAATCTCGAACCACAGTACGTCACCCATGGATGTGTGATTTGTCAGGCGCATCACAATGTTGTGAAATAACTGGCCAGCCCAACCTAGAGACTCTAGATGCAAGAAAGGTTGAACGCATGGCTGGTCTTTGACGGACTCCAACTGTCCTGGAGATAACCACTGGCTCAGTTTCTTCCATGTCTCGTTAATGTTTATGAAAGTATTGATTTTGACCCGGGTTATCTCACTGTCTGGTACGAGGCGGACATATTGACCCTGTGTGAATGGATAACACAAAAAAAACCATTACATCAAGGTTTAAAACTCGACCAGTTTATGATGCAGAGCCCACCAAACCAAACGCTTGATAAAACTGAAAACACTTTGAACTAGTTAAAAAATCGATCTTTACATGTATATTCAAACGGCAAACTACAACTCCATGGCCGAAGTTAGTTAGAAAAGTCTCATATTTGACTAAAACATACAGATAACAAACATTTTACCTCTTCCTCTTTCGATATCTTGGATTGAGTTTTACTCGATTCATGTACATCCATTTCCCCCTTATTTCTCTCAAAATCTGTAATAGTCACCATTCTATTGATATGGAAGCGGCAAGTATACGGATATAGTTGGTGGTTTACGGTGGTTATGGAGTAGAAATATTTAGAAAACGATACGATTACTTCTTTCTCTCTCTACAACCGGTGTTTCCCTCTCTAAAAACTGTAAAAGCTGTTTTAAAATTTTTTACATAACGGCAAAGGGAGAGTCACTATTACGCGTGGGGGAGATGAGGGCAAATATGGTATTTAGTCACTCAGATTTCGTACAAAAGACTGTTGGTATTTCTAAAAAATCGGTCATAACGGTTGTGACCACCCGGTCACAACCATTGTGACCAGGGTTTAACAGTTTTACACAGCTTTGCCCCCTAGTCATAACCATAGTGACTAGGAGTCACAACGAAGATGACCGATTTTGTTACGTTCCCCAACAGTTAATGATGGAATTTCTCTGCAGGAATTTAATGCCTCTTCCTCGGTTTACGTGTAAAGTTATCACTAATAATAATATAATAATATTAAAAGGTTTAACAATAGTTTTCCGGAGGTTTTTTTTTAATATTTAAATAGATAATGACCACGGATTTCGGTCATAACGGTTGTGACCATCCGGTCACAACCATTGTGACCATGCTTTTAACAGTTTTACACAGCTTTGCCCCCTAGTCATAACCATAGTGACCAGGGGGTAACAACCATTGTGACCGCCTTTTTTGTTACGTTCCCCAACAGTTAATGATAGGATTTCGCTGCAGGAATTTAATGCCAATGCCTCGGTTTGCGTGTAAAGTTACCACTAATAATAATATAATAATATTAAAAGGTTTAACACTCAGTTTATTTTTATTTTTATTTTTTTAATATTTAAATAGATAATGACTACGGATTTCGGTCATAACGGTTGTGACCATGCTTTTAACAGTTTTACACAGCTTTGCCCCTAGTCATAACCATAGTGACCAGGGGGTAACAACCATTGTGACCGCCTTTTTTGTTACGTTCCCCAACAGTTAATGATGGGATTTCTCTGCAGGAATTTAATGCCAATGTCTCGGTTTACGTGTAAAGTTACCACTAATAATAATATAATAATATTAAAAGGTTTAACACTCAGTTTTTTTTATTTTTTTTAATATTTAAATAGATAATGATCACGGATTTCGGTCATAATGGTTGTGACCACCCGGTCACAACCATTGTGACCAGGGTGTAACATTTTTCCAAAGCTTTCCCCCTAGTCGGTCTAGCAGGAAGGGAAAACTAAATTGAAGCATCATGTGGGCCGTTCACAACCTTAATCCAATAGGATGATAAAGGTCATAACGGAGATGACCGAGCGGTCATAACTGTTATGACCGTTGCCATCGAAATGTCACCTTGCACATATTTGGTGATAAGCTCCCATGTTTTTCCAAAGAATTACAAACATTTTGTCACTGAACAATTATGCAAGCATTCAGTATGGAAGGAAGTCAAGAAACTTTGGTTCAACGAAAAAATGGCTATGACCTATTGATCGAATAGTACAGGGCAAACATTTGTTATACACAACGTAATTATCAACTAGGAGTGCTTAACGATGGATTTGGCTTTGGTGGACGGGTCCTTAAGGGTACTGAAACGGTACAGGTTTGTCGGTTGTGTCCATAACCATTACATCTACCACACCGAACTGACTCATGTTCTTCTCCTTGGGACAAAATCCTTCGAACCCGTGGCCTTCCGGGCCCACGTTTTGTTTTGGGAGGATTGACGATTTGCGACCTGATTGCTTCAGGAATATCCCAGCCATCAGCGCTGCCAATAGGATAGACTACAGACGAATAACAACCATAAATATAATCTTTCGTATAGTATCTCGAGCAATAATTGTATGGATCTATCCGTCGGTGGTTACAAACGGCCATGGCATGAGGGCAAGGAATTTGATCGACCTGAAATCGTCTACACGTACATGTCCTTTGGCTCATATCAACGATCCATATTTGGCTAGCATTGTTGGTGACAGCGTACTCAAACTCATCGGCTGGCCGCGGCTGTAAGAAGGTGAAAATTAACAATTTGCGCTAATTTGGTTTAAGGGAAAATTGACATATACCATATATGTGTTGGATGTGGGCGTGATCACGTACCGTTACTTTTAGGCCTATTGAGAAGTTGGTGTGAAGCAGTCTCTCAGCCTTTGGAGCAAGTTTCGATGTCAATTTTAGGGCCTCCTCACGCCTGTTGACAAACCATCTTTGTTGTAGTTCCCTCAACCATTCCATTAAGAATCCAACTGGCATTAACCTGACTTTCCGATCCACATTATTCAATGACTCCGCAATGTTGGTTGTCATGATTGCATACCTCCGGCCGTTGAAATATGCTCGCGACCACTTTTTAGGATCGGCCTGCATGAGGTATCGGTGCATGTCGGGGTTACGATTACGGATGGATTCCATATGACGATGGTGCTCACTTAAAAGATACGACCACGATGCACCATCAAAATAGGTCTTCAAAGGGCCTTTGAAATCCTTGTACTTGGTCTTCAGGTTTGCAGCCAAGTGTTGGATGCATATCCCGAAGGCAACGTCCGGATACACGAGTTTGGCTGCATACTCTATACCCTTATGCCTATCAGCCACAATAACAAGAGAATCTCGAGGGCCGATTGAATCCCTTAGCTTCTCGAAGAACCATGTCCATGAGTCGTTGCTTTCGGACTGAACGATACCAAATGCAAGTGGAAATATGCAACCATTTGCGTCGTGACCGCATGCTGCAAGAAGCACCCCTCCAAATTTGGCCTTTAATGCGGATTCATTAACCACAATTACTGGTCGACAATAAGGCCAACCGTGCTTCGAAGCAGCTATGCACATGTAGAGACATTGTAAGCAATTTGATGAGTCCGTCTCGATGTCAATGTCGGATCCAGGATTTTTCCTCTTAACCATTTTAGCCAACGCGGGCAGAACTGTAATGTAATGGAGTTTTTAACAGTTATTATAGCGTATTATAAAACTTATAATATCGGTGATGAACGTATTATAAGATAGAGTAATGGGAAGTGAATTACCATTGTATGACTCTGCATCATTGCCCCTCAAGCTGGTTAATTAGTGCTGCTTCCTTACCTCGCCATGCTCGGAGATAATTGAAAGAGACTCCAAATTCGGCCTGCATGTCTCGCATGATTTCTCGAGGTCTATATGAGGTATTAGTTGGATCCAAATATTTTGCCTTGACACACTCCCCAATCATCCAACTCTTGGCTTGACGATGATGCCCTTGAACAATTTCGATTGAGCAAGTATGGACGTCGTTGTACCGCTTCACGACAAACATTTCACTACCTCGCATCCGAGTCGCACGCAATTGCCATGGACATTTTTCAATATCTATACATATCACGTGTAACAGAGTAGAGGTCGACCTCTTCACCCTGAATTGATAGTGTTTACTCATGGCATCATGATGAAGATGGTATTGCAACATCTTTTTGTTCTGAAAAATTCAGTTCCTGCGCATTGTGACAGGTGTATAATCAGCAACAACTACTGAGCCAGATAACTTGTCAGGACTTGGTACATTATCGGATTGAGATGTTAAGTTATTGGCAATAGAATGTGCTCCAATACTTACGTCGACACTATTCTCGTTTGATTTACGAGCATCACCCCCAACCTTCAATTCGTCAACATGAGGAGGAAGATGAGGGCAACGAGGAATAGGAGAAGGGATGATCAGATTTCTCTCATCCACATGTTGCATGGCCTTATCACTCTGTACACCTTCTCTGCCCTCTCTCGAAAATTGACCGTTTATGTGGTTGCTTTCACCCAGCTCCGGTGGCATAACGTCAGCCGCAGTATCATCCAATATGTCGATGGTAATAGGAAATTTACTAAGCACATGAACATCCTTCTTCTTCAATTGTATATAGAATTTAACGTCATCATCACACTGTATCCTGACAAGAGGCATACTAGGTTCAACACCGTATCTCATGACTATAGTTTTGGTTGGGACCCTCATACCAATTGTACGTCTGACCAACTCAATAAGACCAACGTATGTTGCCGTCTCGGGCACCAATATTCCCTTCATTTCTCCACCGATGTAACTTAATGTGCCGTCCCATCGACCATTATACTTGATGAAAACACAAACGTCCTCCATTTACTGTGGAACTACAAAAAATAATCGAATAAAAGGGTTAATATTGGCGTTAAAAAGAGAGGAACAATTATGAATCACGGTAGGATGACTTATATCTTAGATCTGGTCACAATGATAATGACCGGATGGTCAATATGAAAATGACCTGGTGATTTCATTCTGATCACAATGAGGTCTGACCAGATGATTAATATGAGTGACTTGTTAGTAACCGGATCATTTCAAAACTGGTCACGATGATGATGACCATATGGTCAATATCATAATGACCGGTTTGTCATGGTGATAATGACCTTTTTCTTTCAGAGAAACATCTTAACACACCCCCATTTAAATCATGTATTAACAAATAAAACCAACTAAAAACCACCATTACCTCGGATTGGTCGTTTAGAAATGGGAAGACATCCACGGAAATGGAGTTGAAGCAGATCTGACAGCTTCGGCCCGTTTAACAGAGTGAAAAAATATGTGGACAGATTTTTAATGCTAGGAGTTAGTTTCGATCAATGGGTAATGGTGCAGGGAGGAATCGTGAGGATTGGGTGGGAGAAAATCAAGGAAACGAAGGAAGAAAAATTAAAATTTTCTCTGTTCAGTTGGTTATATACTGTCGCTATGGATGTGGAGGGAAGAGAGTGAGGATGGCGGGCTAGGAGGAAATTTTTTTAGCTTAGGGTTGACTGAGGGCATATATGCCTTTATACATACCCAGAAAAAGGTCTGGTGACGTGGCGGATCTAAAAAACTGGTCATAACGGTTATGACCGGGTGGTCATAACGGTTATGACCTTTACTAAAAAATAGTAAAAAACGTTAGATTAAAAAAAAAAAAAACTGTTCATAACGGTTATGACATTTACTAAAAAATAGCAAAAAACGTTAGATTACAAAAAAAAAAAAATAACTATTCATAACGGTTATGACCTTTACTAAAAATAGTAAAAAATGTTAGATTACTTAGATTTAAAAAAAAAAAAAACTGATCATAACGGTTATGACCGGGTGGTCATAATGGTTATGACCTTAGCAAAAAAATAGTAAAAAATGTTATATTAAAAAAAAAAGGATGGTTATAACGGTTATGACCGGATGGTCATAATGGTTATGACCTTAGCTAAAAAATAGTAAAAAATGTTATATTAAAAAAAAAAAGGATGGTCATAACGGTTATGACCGGGTGGTCATAATGGTTATGACCTTTGCTAAAAAATAGTAAAAAATGTTATATTAAAAAAAAAAAAGGATGGTCATAATGGTTATGACCGGGTGGTCATAATGGTTATGACCTTAGCTAAAAAATAGTAAAAAATGTTATATTAAAAAAAAAGGATGGTCATAACGGTTATGACCGGGTGGTCATAATGGTTATGACCTTTGCTAAAAAATAGTAAAAAATGTTATATTAAAAAAAAAAACTGATCATAACGGTTATGACCGGGTGGTCATAATGGCTATGACATTTGCTAAAAACTAGTAAAAACGTTAGATTACAAAAAAAAAAAAAAACTGTTCATAACGATTATGACATTTACTAAAAAATAGTAAAAAACGTTAGATTACAAAAAAATAAATAAATAAATAACTGTTCATAACGGTTATGACCTTTACTAAAAAATAGTAAAAAATATTAGATTACTTAGATTTAAAAAAAAAAAAACTGATCATAACGGTTATGACCGGGTGGTCATAATGGTTATGACCTTAGCAAAAAAATAGTAAAAAATATTATATTAAAAAAAAAGGATGGTCATAACGGTTATGACCGGGTGGTCATAATGGTTATGACCTTTGCTAAAAAAATAGTAAAAAACGTTAGATTACAAAAAAAAAAAAAAAAAAAAACTGTTCATAACGGTTATGATCTTTACTAAAAATAGTAAAAACGTTAGATTACAAAAAAAAAAAAAAAAAAAAAACTGTTCATAACGGTTATGACCTTTACTAAAAATAGTAAAAAATGTTAGATTACTTAGATTTAAAAAAAAAAACTGGTCATAACGGTTATGACCGGGTAGTCATAATGGTTATGACCTTAGCTAAAAATAGTAAAAATGTTATATTAAAAAAAAAAAAAAAACCGGTCATAATGGTTATGACCGGGTGGTCATAATGGTTATGACCTTAGTTAAAAAATAGTAAAAACTGTTATATTAAAAAAACAAAAAACCGGTAATAACGGTTACGATCGGGTGGTCATAATGGCTATGACTTTGCTAAAAAATAGTAAAAAATGTTATATTAAAAAAAAAAAACTGGTCATAACGGTTATGACCGGGTGGTCATAATGGTTATGACCTTTGCTAAAAAATAGTAAAAAATGTTATATGAAAAAAAAAAAAAAAAGGATGGTCATAACGGTTATGACCGGGTGGTCATAATGGTAATGACCTTTACTTAAAAATGACAAAAAAATATTAGATTAAAAATAAAAACTTTCGATGGAAGTTTCTCTCTGTAAATGGAAGTTTCTCTCTTTACATGGAAGTTTATCTCTATTATATGAAGATTTGGGGTTCAAAATGGGTGGAGGGGCTAGGCGGAAAAGTGAAAACAGAAATAAGTTTCCGGTGGGTGGTGATTTTTGAGTTTTGACTCTTTATCTCTCTAGATTTCATTTTTCTCTCTCTAAAATACTGTACATGTTGGTCTGAAAAACTTTTTTGGGCCGTGCGAGGGAGAGAGATTTTTGAGTGTGTAGGAGATGAGGGTAAACCTGTAATTTGATATACATTAAATGCTACTGGGCCCCACATTAAGTACTGAAATTGAATGGTACAAAAAGTGGTGCTGTTTTTAATATTATTTATTTCAGAAGTGCTAAAAGTGAAATTAACCCGAAATAATATTGGCATCCAACGGGAGAAGACGATGGTGATGTCGCAATGGTGAAGGCGACGAGACGGCGCCTCTGACCGCGACGGTGACGTGGCTCCTCTCTTTCTCTCTCTTAGCAATCTCATGCTTGCTCCTCCGTCACGATTCGAAGGTCGATCACACGACCTAAACGATGGCATTCTCCGTCGTCGGCTTCAGGTCGGGACCAATGGGGCTTCTAAGATGATTCACGATCAGACGTCCGGTGGTGAGCTTCTTCTCCGATGGCTGGGGAGAGATTTAGGGATCTTTTATAAAAAGAAAGGGTAAATTACTAAGTTTATCACCAAACTTTTAGCTTTATAGAATTTGATCCGTTAGAATGATCATAAACTATTAAAATATTAATAGGATTCACAGGTCCAGTTGGGTGGAGGGGGGGGGGGGGGGGTTGGTTCGCAGTCGATGGACGATGGCTAGTGGTGCTAGTTTTGCAAGGTCAAGTTGAGGGGGGGGGGGGGGATTTGCTATCGATGGACAAGAGCGGTGCCGGTCGTAGGACGTGGTTTTTGGGTTGAGTTTTTTTTTTTTTTTTTTTTTATTTCTTAGATTCTAATACTATGAGCTAATGTGCATAATAAGTATTATGCATAAACTACATCTCAACCGTTAGAATATATCGAATTACCTATAAATGAGCTCTACCAATAGGATATATAAAAAGACTTTATTCCCTAAAATATATATATATATATATTTAAAAGGAGCTACAGTAAAGCCCATTTAATGTACCCTATCTGTAGAGTCCATTTTTAAACCGTTTAGATATAATCAAACAGCTGAGATATTACTTATGCGTAATAGTTATAATGTACATTATCTCATACTAGTATAGGCTAAAAAAATTAAAACTTAAAATATAAAAAAAATGAAAAAAAAAACTCCCCCAGTCAGACGGAATCCCCCCTGAATGTCAACACCCCCCCCCCCCGGCTGTCGATGAGCCCTGTCACGTCCGCCTCCCATGCCGACAACCCAGGTTCCCCTTACCGAAATGCTAACCAAATCTAGATCGTCGATGAAGGGGACCAGAAATGCATCATTGGCACAGGGGGGTTTAGACCTATCGGCATTGGGTGGGGGCGACTAGATCTGGGCCGTCGGTCAGGGGTGCTGGGTCGTCGATGCGGTGGGGGGACAGGGCTTGTCGGCCAAAGGGAGAGCGCTTATCACTGATCGCCAGAGTTACGGGAGAGGGTGGTCAGGGGGCTCCGTTGGCCTACAGGGATTTTTTTAATTTATTTATTTATTTATTAGTCTATACTAGTATGAGGTAAAGTATAACACACAACCAAAATCTTAGTCGTTTTATTACATCTTAACGGTTTAAAAAGGGACTTTATGGATAGGGTATATAAAGGGTATTTACAGCAATCTTAACCTATTTAAAAATATATAAATAAGTTTTTTAATGATACAAGTAATAACTGGAAATTTTGATTTTAAAAAATAGTAGGAAATGTAGAGTTGAGTGAACTTTTCTATTACATTTTGACATGGAAATGTGGGAAGATCAACAAGAATAAGAAGCAAGAAAAAAAAATGTTGCTCCTAATAAGTTATACCGGAAAGAATCAATGGGAAAAAGTGAACACTAAAATCCAATCTTCTTTTTTAAATCTTAGAAAAGATATACTTTATGTGGGACTGACTTAAAAGAAATACAAAAAAAAAAAGACAAAAAAGTTGGCGCACCTACCAGTATTTCACTTCAGACTCAGAGAAATCTCACTCTGACATTTATTATCTAATTTCGGTATCTCAATTGATGTTTCATAAATTATATTTTAACATATTATTGAAAGAAGTTAAATCTTAAGATTTAAAAATTAATTAAAATTATTTTAAATTTTTTAAGATGATGTGATATAATATTATTTATTAAATACTATTTGGAATAATAAAAATTGAAGAGAGGATGTGAGTCTATACCAACATGTGCTTCTCGTACGGATGGTTGTACCAACATTTTCCCACTTGCATGCAAAGTCCTTGTCCTACTCGTACAAAGAAACCTTAAAAAAAATTATTAAAAAAATCTTTTAAAAGTGCAAGAGAAAGAGTGCTTCAAAGTCTTTCGACAATGTTCGACGGCGATGAGAATACTCAGGTAGAATTGCAGAAGATGCTAGTTCCTGCTCTGTTAAAACAACCATGGCAAAGTTCAAAAGATTCACTTGTTTATCTTTACTTTTGCTACGTAGAATTTACTCTCAATCCTGCAGATAGAATCTCTAAAGATTTTGGTTTGTTTGTCAATGCTAATCTGCCACTAGAGGCTAAGAAAATGGAACTTGGGCTTCATTTGACTCGTGGTAGATCCGTCATGACAAAGCCTGTCCCATCAAGTGTCCACAATTTCATCAAGACAAGGCAGACAACTATATATATCAAATTTAGTAAAAGCTTTTGTTTTTGTTTTTTGTATAGATATTCTTGAAGTTTTCAAATTTGACAATTTAGTTTCTAAACTCTAACGAGGACATGACTAGCACAAGAATATGGAATATGTATCCTATTTAAATTCCTACCGGACTAGTTATAAGAGCATGGGCCAAGAAATTTCAAAATGCATTAATGAGCTGATTCGAGGGATTTGGGCTCAAGCATGCACATGGAAGCCTCTTAAGGGAGATGAACAAGTTGATCAGCCATTAACAAGCATGACTCAAGTTCAAGAAAGTCAATAAGAGAATCTGTGCTTACTTTCCTTTTTCGGTATCTCTTTCGGTTTCAAGCTACAACAAAAGGAAAGAGATTTGTCAATCAAGGCTGAACTGTTATTCACTTTTCTTATTTGGATTTGGGCACATTTGCTGTGAAGGAAATTTGATTTGGGCACATTGGCTACTTTCCACTTTACTATTTTAGTTATTTAAATGTTTCCTTTTCCTTATTGGCATGTAATAAGTGGAAAATTGAGGGATTAAAGTTAGAATTGTTTTCCTTTAATTGAGGCTGAAATTAGGAGGATATTTCAACTTTCCTTTTTTCTATTTTAGGTGTGTAATCAGTCAATTAACGGGCTGATTGTATCTTTTAGGCAAGTAAGAAAATTATCAGATTTTAGCCTTAATTAAAATAGCTATTTTAGGAACTTTCTTTGTAATATTCAGCTTATTAATAGGCATCTAAGTGTTAGTAAAATTCAGATCATTTATTCAGTAATTGTGATAGTATTTTCTCTTTGGTTCTTTGAAGAACTATTCGAACTTATCGGAATTTTCTATGACATTTACCAATGACTTATCAATCAATCCTTCTATAATTGATTATGGCGTCTTTACCATATCAAGGTTCTTACCTCCATATAGGTAATAGGTCGGATTCTTTCATTCAAACCTGAACATAGAGATGATCTTGGAGACTTATTAGATTACAGGTTTCGCACAAGTTGGCATGGTTCATATCAAACTCCTTTTGTTCTTCTTGGTAATCAACAAATGAAATTATCATCGTCAATCCATCTTGCTTGCATAGGTTGGTTGCCCAAAAATGGCATTGTTGATCATTTTAATTTAATTTCAATACATTTCCTTTTAAAGCACGTCAATCCTTGAACTTATAATTTTTAGAGGAATTTTCTAAAGTGACAATTTCATTTTAATACTGGAACGACCGACTAAAAGATCAGTTGTTCTTAGTCATTCCGAAGTGCTAATAAATATTTTTCAAAATTATTTAACAAATAAAAGAAAGTAATTGAGTCATTTTATTGGTTAACAAAAAAAAAAAATCACTGCCAATCTATTTTGCATATGTCATTAAAATTTAGACTATTTTACACCGTGATAGCCAAAAGGGCATTGTTGATACTTTCTGTTTAGTTTTAGTACAAATTCCTTTCAAAATTTGGGTTCAATTTGTGTTATATTTAAAATTGTGAAAAAATTGTCTAATTTATTTCCTTGATTAGTGTTTTGATTTGTGTAATATTTGTTTTCTAATATTGGGTTTCCTAATTTTAGTTCCTATGTTGTTAATTACCTGTTTTCTTCTTTGTAAACTTGTATATATAGACTAATAGAGGCTTCTATAAAAATATAAATTCAATACAATTTGTTTTAGTTTTCTCCATATGTTATCAGAGCCAAAAGGCTTCATATCTTGGGAAACAAGTCTGCTTTTTTTTTTTTTCCCTCATTAGGCCTTTATAGCCAATTTTTCCTTTGCAAACCCTATTTTTGTCATGCCTTCACAGCCAATTGTTGAAGAATGTCAGAAACGATAGATTCACCCCTTCGGTTCAAGGTTCTCAACAATATGAAGAAAATAGGTTAATCATATTACAGGTGAATTGCAGAATATTCAACTACCATACCCACTTAATGGACGAAAATATTTGAAATGGTCTCAATTGGTTCGAACTTTTCTTAAAGGAAAAGGATTATTGAGCCAATTATTGGGGACAGGACCAATGAAGGGTGATGTAAGGTTCGATGCGTGGGACAAGGAGGATTCGATGGTGAGGCCTTGGCTGTGGAATTCCATGACACCCGAAATCAATGACACATGCTTGTTCTTGCCAACTGCAAAGGCCATCTAGGATGCTCTCAATCAGACTTACTAAGTTCGAGATACGGTACAAGTTTATGAGATCAAAATGACAACAGTGTCCACAAACAGGGGAACAAGTCCGTGACTGAGTATGCCAATGTTCTGCAAAATCAGTGGCAGGAATTGGTTTATTATCGGATAATTGATTTGAAATGCAGCAAGTGAGCTATAATTATCAAAAATTTCATTGAAAAGGATAGGGTTTATGATTTCCTTGCTGGATTGAACTCTGAATTTGATCAAATCAAAGTTCAATTCTTGGCAAGGAGGAGGTCCATCACTTAATGAGGAAATTTCGCTGATTCGAACAAAGGAGAGTCGAAGAGGGGTTATGCTTGAACCATAACAATTTGAAAGTTCATGCTTTATAGCATTTGGAAATAACAAGCGGGGTCTCACCATGGAGCAGCCGCAACAAGTTGATCACAGAAAGAGTGATACTTCAAAGAGGGCGAATCAGAATAATCTCTAGTGTACTTATTGCAAGAAATCACGCCACACTAGGGATCGCTGCTGGAAGTTACACGGGAAACCGACTAGCCAAGAGTGGGGAAACAAAGGTGGATGGCAACATCGACATCAAGGCCAAGCACACTTGTCTTCACAGGAGGGAGCATATCATCTGTTGGACAATAAAGGCTTTAACAGAAGCTAAGGAGCCTGCTTGGAACCCTTGAGAAGCCGTCTTTTGGTGCTTGTTCTCTAGCCCTTTCAGGTGAGTCTCTATTTTCTCTTAGATTAAATGTTTCTGGTAAATTGTTTAAGGATTCATGGATCATAGACTCGGGAGCCACAGATCACGTGACACATATTTCAAGCTTATTGCACACTTACACTCCGTACCTTACCACTAGGAAGATCACCAATGCCAATGGAACGAAAACCACTGTAGCTGGTGTAGGAGACATTTATATCAGCCCAAGCCTTGTCCTTAAAAATGTTCTACATGTTCCCAAATTATCCACTAACCTAGTGTCCATTCAAAAGCTCACTAAAGACTTGCATTGCCATGTTATGTTTTATCCATCTTACTGTGACTTTCAGGACCAAGGTTCTGGGAGGAAGATTGGACATGCTAAGGAAAAAATAGGCTTTACTATCTCAAGGCATCGATCCCCTCAAGTGTGATCAGGACGAATTTATCCTCTTCATTTTTCTCTTGTTCAAATAAAGATGTCATTTGGTTGAACCATTTTCATCTCAGACATCCTTTTTGTGCAGTTTTAAAAATCATGTTTCTGTCTCTGTTTGAAAGATTAGATATTATAACATTCCATATTTATAGTTGTGAATTTGCCAAACACACTCTTACATCTTTTCCTATTAGTAATAAGAGAAGTTCTTCTCCCTTCTATATGATTTATAGTGATATATGGGGACCCTCTATAGTTTCAAACATTTTTGGTTCACGGTGGTTTGTATCCTTTGTTGATGATTGTACTAGAGTTTCTTGGATATTCTTAATCAAAAACAAATCCGAAGTCAGTCATGTTTTTCCCCATTTCCATGCAATGGTTCAAAATTAGTTTGGTACAAAAATAAAAAAGTTTAGGTCTGATAATGCAAGGGATTATTTCAATCAAGTCTTGTCACCATTCTTTCAAAAGGAAGGAGTTATTCATGAGTCGTCTTGCATTTGTACCCCATAACAGAATGGGATAGCTGAGAGAAAGAACAATCATCTCCTAAACACAACTCGTGCATTTTTGTTTCATCAAAATGTACCAAAACACTATTAGGGGGAAGCGGTTCTCACATCGGCACACATTATAAACAGACTTCCTTTACGGATTTTAGGGTCTAGAAGTCCAATGGATATTCTTTCTCAATTTTACCCTGATTTTCATACCACAAACAACCTTATTCCTAAGATATTTGGGTGCACTTCCTTTGTTCATGTCCATAGTAACAACTGAAGGAAATTATATCCTAGGGCTATTAAATGTGTCTTTGTCGGGTACTCATCCACATATAAGGGTTATAAGTGCCTCCATCCACGTACTAGGAAACTCTATGTCTCGGCCGATGTCACATTTGCAGAAGGGAAACTAAATTTTACTAAACCTTATCTTCAGGGGGAGTCATATGTCATGGAAGATAAGGATTTTTTCCTCCCTGAGTTATCATCTTCATCTCTGTCACCACCCAAACACAAAAACTCTTAATCCACTGAGTCCAATCTAAACATAAAATCTTATGTCCTGTCCCCTATGTCTCCTGTTATGTCACCTATATAGGATAATGTGAATCGTGATTATGTACGGTATGGGAAAGGTAAGATGTACTTAAGGAAGCACAGCCCAGCTCCAAATCTAAGGCAGGCCCAAGCTTCCAACCAGACTCCTGCAAATAAGTTAACAGTATCTGAATTCACTTCTGCAAATGAGGTAGTAGCATCTGAACCCACTCCACTTGAAGAACATCAATTACCTGATCCTCAATTAACTAATCACGACTTGGCCATTGCCATAAGGAAGGGAACCCGAAAGTGCACCAAATTACCATTATATTCACTATCCCACTTTGTTTCCTTCAAAAAATTCTCACCATCCCATAGAAACTTCCTTACGAGTTCGAATGAGTTCCTTACTCCAAACAATTTATCTAAGTCATTGTCTAATAAGGAATGGAGGAAAGCCATGAGAGTCGAGATGGATGTATTGGAGAAGAATGGGACATGGGAGTTAGTTGATTTACTAAAAGGAAAGAAGATAGTGGGATGAAATTGGGTGTTTTCCCTAAAGTATAAGGCCGATGGATCATTAGAACGCTACAAAGCGAGGCTAGTTGCCAAAGGATACACACAAATATATGGAGTTAACTACCAAGGAACTTTCCCTCTAGTTGCAAAAATGAACACTGTAAGAATTTTACTGTCGATAGCAGCCAATTTTAAGTGGGAACTACAACAGTTTGATGTAAAGAATGCTTTCCTACATGGTGACCTAGAAGTGGAGATTTATATAAGTATTCCACCTAGATTTGGAGGATCAGAAAAGAGCAAGGTATGCAGATTAAATAGAGCTTTTTATGGTTTGAAACAGTCACCTCGTGCTTGGTTTGGGAGATTTACCAAGGTGATGACAGCTATAGGATACAAGCAGAGTCAGGATGATCACATTCTTTTCATTAAACACTCGGTGTCAAGGGGAGTCACAACCTTTATAGTCTACGTGGATGACATAATTGTGACTGTAATGATAATAAGGGGAAGTAGGCTTTGAAGCAATGTTTGATCAAAGAATTTGAGATTAAAGATTTAGGAATACTGAAATACTTTCTAAGAATTGAAGTTACTCAATCTAGGTAGGGGATCTTCATTTCGAAGTAAAAGTACGTTACTGATCTCTTCAAGGAAGCAGGATTTAAACAAGCCAATTGCTACGCCCATACAGCCAAACCATCGACCTTGAGAGGCTCTTGGAGAAAGGTAGTTGGAAAACTTATCTACCTTTCTCACACTTGGATAGACATAACATATTCTGTGAGTGTTATCAGCCAATTTATGCATGATTCCAGGGAGATTCACTTTCAGGCGGTCTACCGTGTACTCCACTACTTGAAAGCTAATTCGAGAAAGGGAGAAATGTTCAAGAGAAATTCTGAGCTAGTCATCGAAGCTTATACTAATGTGGATTATGCAGGGTCTCCTATGGATAACAGGGTACTGTACATTCCTTGGAGGAAACCCAGTAACGTGACGAAGCAAGAAACAAAATTTTGTAGCTCGGTCTAGTGCAGAGGCTGAGTTTAGAGCAATGGCATAGGAAGTTTGTGAGCTGTTATAGCTAAAAAAGATACTGGAAAATTGAGAATTAAATGGAGTGTGCCAATGAGACTGTACTGCGACAACAAATCAACGATCAAAATTTCACATAATCCAGTGCAGCTGACCAAACTAAGCATATCGAGATAGACAAGCATTTTATCAAGGAGAAGTTAGAGAGTGGATTGATCTGCACGCCATATGTTCCTATAGGAGGCTAGATGGCAGACATTCTTACAAAGGGACTCAACAGTGTTACATTTCAGGATTTGATTTCCAAGCTGGGAATGGATGATACCCATTCACTAGCTTGAGAAGGAGTGTGGAAAAAATATTGTGTAAATATCTGTTTCCTAATATTGGGTTTTCTAAATTTAGTTCCTATTTTTTAGTTAGTTACCTGTTTTCTTCTTTGTAAACTTGTATACAGCCCAATAGAGGCTTTTGTAAATATATAGATTCAACACAATTTGTTTTGGTTTTCTCCACAAAAATTAAATTTGTTCAAGCTTTTAAATGAGTTTGCATAGAAATCATAAAAAGACCAACAATGTACTTTTTGGGCTAACACTTGTGAAAAACTGTCTACATTTTAATGAGCGCGAACAAAAAATAAAATTTAGTTCGAGTTTTTCAAATGAGTTTGCATTGAAATCAAATAAAAAAGACTTACATTTTAACAAGCATGAAAAAATAAATAAATAAAGACCGACGGTGTCAAGAGCAAAAATTTAAGGATTAGATTGTCAAATTCAAGAAATTTAGGAGTATCTATACAAAATAGTCATTTATTTTTATACCGAGATCTTTTCTAAGTAATTTTTTTAGATGTATTTACATCTTACTCTGGCAGAAAATTTTCAAGAAATGTTTCTCTAATTCATAAAGAACAACTTTTTTGAATCAAGCTCATCAACTTTCCACCTGTTGCTCCCTGTAAAATTCCATCGTCATGAAAATACATTGCCACGTGTCACTCCCTCCTTTCTTTTTTTTTTTTTTTTAAATTGTTATTATATATATTTTAAGCTTTCTTTCAACCCTTTCCCGTTTCTTTCTGCTTTCTTTGTTTGATTAAATTCTTTTCTTTTTTCATGATCATCTCATAGTAGTTGATAAGTATAACCTTTTACTTTGTTAAATTTCTTCACTCTTCGTTTCACCATCACATCCGCCATAACCAGCTCTAAAAATCGGCCTCCCAGCCAAGTCTTCATTTCCATGCTCTATCTAGCATGAACACTAACAAGTCCATCTCATCTCTTCGTTTTTGTTCTTTGTTGCCCCTTTCTTGACTGAAATTATTTCCCCAATATTCTCAAATTGTGCTTGGTCTTCAGATATTGGATTGAAGTTTGTTAACTTTTCAAAAACTAACTATAAGTTTTGTTGACTTTTCAGAAAATGACAAAAATTAATATGAAAAAATACAGTTTAATCGGAGACAAATTTAAACGCCAAACAAAGCCTAAATGAAAAAGGTGGTTCTATGCTTTTTCACGTCTTTACTTGTTGGAAGAAAAACAAAAACCCTTTGATGAGTACAGTCTTTCTTCTTCTTCTTCTTTTTTTTTTTTTTTGGGATATTTGTTGTCGGAGACTCTCTCTCATTTTAATTCTCTTCAGTGAAATTTTATGGATTTAAGCTGAGATTAAAAATATATAGATAATCTTAGTTACTTTTTAGATAGAATAGTGAAAAAATATTTTTTTAAAAAAATTTTATGAGGACTCGTGATTTGCAGAAAACACTTTCCAGAACAACCCAAAGGCAAAAATTGAGAAAAGAAGAAAGAAGAAACTTAATTTAAAAATATAGGAATGCTATGTTATCTGGCATTTTCCCTAGGTTAGGATGACATATCCAAATTCGAATATTGAAATTTTTTAACAAAAAAAATATTTATCTTAACATTTTTTATTATTATCTTATTTTAAAAAAGAAAACTATATTATTTTCAACTTACTTTCTACAATATTTTTTTGAAAAAAATAAATAAATCTTTTTAAAATCTTCTCATAAAGCTTAATTTCTAATACTATTTTTTCTCACTCCAAATAATTTTTTGTTTTCAAAAACAAATTTTTTTACACATTTAAACGCAATCTTATTTTAAAATAAGAAAAGTTTTCTTTTCGAAAATAGACACTCCATCCGAACGAAACCGTAATTTGCGGATGGAAACAACAGTAAAATGGTGGCCGTCGGATGAACAAATGACGGAGCTGATTTGATGATCACACGGAGGGGCACTCCAAAAATAGTTCCGATAGAGGATAGAAGTAGCATGTTAAAAAAAAAAAAAAAAATCCCCAATTTAAGGTTGGAAGTGGCTTCTTAAAAAGAGATCCAATTATCATTTTTTAAAACTTTCTTCTATCTTTTTGAAAAAAATCAATGGGGCCCACATAATTATTCTTTGAAAACTTTGGAATTTCGAATTTCAGAACAATGATCCATGTCCATGCCCATGGTCCCATTTCTATCTCCAGTTATCATTTTTTAAAAGTTTTCTACTTTCTTTTTTAAAAAAATCATTGGGGCCCACATTTTTTGTGGTTTAGGCTGCTCCCATTTTGCTTGCCACTACTATAGGAATCGCTTTTGCTTTCTTCAATGCGTAATCTTAGCATTCAATGTATATTCCTGAATAATCTCATTTTTCAATCGATTGAGCAGCAGCTCTATTCTTTGAAAACTTTGGAATTCGAATTATCTCCACTTCCGAAGAACATTAGTCACCTTTTTTTTTTTTTTGGCTTTATTTTCTTTTTTTTTTCTTTGTACTTTATTTTCTTTGAACAACATTCAATCAAGAAAAAGAATTGCACTCGATCATAAAATCTCTAAGGATTCATTTATTGTTTGAATTAAGTTCAAGATGAAATAAAATTTTAAAATTAAGATTGATTGATTTTTTAAAAATTACAGCCTTATAATTCAATATTTTAACTTTTTCTCACCTGAGAAGTTGATAGCTCTAGAAATTAGAGTTATCTTAGGTACTTTTAGATTTGAATGCAGTTGGTTTAGAGAGTTTTTGTGTTATTTTTAACATATTTTCCTTTGTTTTATGTTTGTGTGAACATTTTATCTTGGGTTTAATATTTGGTTAAAATCATGGTAATGTTACTACTATAAAAGGTAGATTACACGACGGTTCTATTGGAACCGTCGTGTAAAGTTGGGGTTGGATACTTTACACGATGGTTCCAATGGAACCGTCATGTAAAGCGTTGGACTTTACACAACGGTTCCATTAGAACCATCGTGTAAAGTGTCCGACGCCCACTTTACACGACGGTTCCAATGGAACCGTCGTGTAAAGTATCAAAGCCACTTTACACGACGGTTCTAATAAAACCGTCGTATAAAGTCCACCGCCAACTTTACACGACGGTTCCATTCAACTTTACACGACGGTTCCAATGGAACCGTCATGTAAAGTTTCAGTTTGGACGACTTTACACGACGGTTCAGTAAAACCGTCGTGTAATCTCTAGATTACACGACGGGCTTTTAAAACCCGTCGTGTATTCTTAATTTTATTTTCCCTATACCAGCATCTCTCATTTTATCTCACAGAACTGTCGCGCAGCCGTGAAAAACATCACAGAGACCTACGAAACCACGTCTCCTCCACTGCGAAACCAACACTCGCGTATAATGAATATTTGTAAGTATAGTGATAAAATTTTTTTTATCTTAATCTTGTTTATTATTCTTTTATTTTGAAAAAGAAAAATTATATCATTTTCAACTTATTTTGTACAATATTTTTTGAAAAAAAAATAAATATTTTTAAATCTTTCATGTGCTTAATTTCTAACTATTTTTTCTTCATATCTTTTGTTTGAAAAGAAATTTTACAATAACAATATTTTATTATTTTAAAATAAGAAAATTTTTATTTTCAAAAATAAAAGTTTTATTTTCAAAAATAGACACTCCATCCAAACGGAACCGTAATTTACGGATGGAAACAACAGTAAAATGGTGGCCGTCTGATGAACAAATGACGGAGCTGATTTGATGATCACACGGAGGAGCACTCCAAAAATAGTTCCGATAGAGGATAGAAGTAGCATGTTAAAAAAAAACCCCCCCCCCCCCCCCCCCCCCCGAATTTAAGGTTGGAAGTGGCTTCTTAAAAAGAGATCCAATTATCATTTTTTAAAACTTTTCTTCTTTCTTTTTTGAAAAAAAAATCAATGGGGCCCACATAATTATTCTTTGAAAACTTTGGATTTCGAATTTCAGAACAATGATCCATGTCCATGCCCATGGTCCCATTTCTATCTCCAGTTATCATTTTTTAAAAGTTTTCTACTTTCTTTTTTAAAAAAATCAATGGGGCCCACATTTTTTGTGGTTTAGGCTGCTCCCATTTTGCTTGCCACTACTATAGGAATCGCTTTTGCTTTCTTCAATGCGTAATCTTAGCATTCAATGTATATTCCTGAATAATCTCATTTTTCAATCGATTGAGCAGCAGCTCTATTCTTTGAAAACTTTGGAATTCGAATTATCTCCACTTCCGAAGAACATTAGTCACCTTTTTCTTTTTTTGGCTTTATTTTCTTTTTTTTTTCTTTGTACTTTATTTTCTTTGAACAACATTCAATCAAGAAAAAGAATTGCACTCGATCATAAAATCTCTAAGGATTCATTTATTGTTTGAATTAAGTTCAAGATGAAATAAAATTTTAAAATTAAGATTGATTGACTTTTTAAAAATTACAGCCTTATAATTCAATATTTTAACTTTTTCTCACCTGAGAAGTTGATAGCTCTAGAAATTAGAGTTATCTTAGGTACTTTTAGATTTGAATGCAGTTGGTTTAGAGAGTTTTTGTGTTATTTTTAACATATTTTCCTTTGTTTTATGTTTTTGTGAACATTTTATCTTGGGTTTAATATTTGGATAAAATCATGGTAAATGTTACTACTATAAAAGGTAGATTACACGACGGTTCTATTGGAACTGTCGTGTAAAGTTGGGGTTGGATACTTTACACGATGGTTCCAATGGAACCGTCATGTAAAGCGTTGGACTTTACACAACAGTTCCATTAGAACCATCGTGTAAAGTGTCCGACGCCCACTTTACATGACGGTTCCAATGGAACCGTCGTGTAAAGTATCAAAGCCACTTTACACGACGGTTCTAATAAAACCGTCGTATAAAGTCCACCGCCTACTTTACACAACGGTTCCATTGGAACCGTCGCGTAAAGTTTCAGTTTGCACGACTTTACACGACGGTTCAGTTTTAAAACCCGTCGTGTATTCTTAATTTTATTTTCCTTATACCAGCATCTCTCATTTTATCTCACAGAACTGTCGCGCAGCCGCGAAAAACATCACAGAGACCTGCGAAACCACGTCTCCTCCACTGCGAAACCAACACTCGCGTATAATGAATATTTGTAAGTATAGTGATAAAAATTTTTTTTATCTTAATCTTGTTTATTATTCTTTTATTTTGAAAAAGAAAAATTATATCATTTTCAACTTATTTTGTACAATATTTTTTTGAAAAAAATAAATAAATATTTTTAAAATCTTCTCATAGTGCTTAATTTCTAACACTATTTTTTCTCACTTCAAATAATCTTTTGTTTTCAAGAAGAAATTTTTTCACACATTTAAACACAATTTGATTTTAAAATAAGAAAAGTTTTATTTTCGAAAATAAAAGTTTTATTTTCGAAAATAAACACTCCATCCAAACGGAACCGTAATTTACGGATGGAAACAACAGTAAAATGGTGGCCGTCTGATGAACAAATGACGGAGCTGATTTGATGATCACACGGAGGGGCACTCCAAAAATAGTTCCGATAGAGGATAGAAGTAGCATGTTAAAAAAAAAAAAAACCCCCCCAATTTAAGGTTGGAAGTGGCTTCTTAAAAAGAGATCCAATTATCATTTTTTAAAACTTTTCTTCTTTCTTTTTTGAAAAAAAAATCAATGGGCCCACATAATTATTCTTTGAAAACTTTAGATTTCGAATTTCAGAACAATGATCCATGTCCATGCCCATGGTCTCATTTCTATCTCCAATTTTCTACTTTCTTTTTAAAAATATCAATGGGGCCCACATAATTATTGTTTGAAAACTTTGGAATTCGAATTATCTCCACTTCCTAAGAACATTATTCACCTTTTTTTTTGGGCTTTATTTGCTTTTTTTTTTCTTTGTACTTTATTTTCTTCGAACATCATTCAATCAAGAAAAAGAATTGCACTGGATCATAGAATCTCTAAGGATTCATTTGTTATTTGAATTAAGTTTAAGATGAGATAAAATTATTAAATTAAGATTGATTGACTTTTTAAAAATTACAGTTTTATAATTCAATATTTTAACTTTTTCTCACCTGAGAAGTTGATAGCTCTAGAAATTAGAGTTATCTTAGGCACTTTTAGATTTGAATGTAATTGGTTTAAAGAGTTTTTGTGTTATTTTTGGCACATTTTCCTTTGTTTTATGTTTGTGTGAATATTTTATCTTGAGTTTAATGTTTGGTTCAAATCATGACAAATGTGAAGAAAAATAAGATAAAATGAGGGATGATGTATGTTTTAATTCTTGTCTGAATTGTAGAAGAATTTGAGCCGAAAATGGTGAAGCAATTCTCGCAGCAATCCTTGCAGCAAACGATACCAGCTGGCATTATTGTGAAAGAGTAAAAAGAAGATTACAGCTCATATTTGTGGGGACCATTTTTCTACCGCAGCTGGGAGGTCATGTAAGCCTTGAGGGTTAGTACAATTAGAGAGGTAGCCACATTGAAAGGAGGAGAGCTAGAAAAAGAAGAAAATTGGGAGAGTACAGAGGAGGAAATAGATAGAGTACAGAGAAGAAAAAGGAAATAGTACAGGGAGTGAGCTCAGAGATTTTCCTCATATTTTTCAGAGAATGAGCTGAGAAGAAGAAGAAAAGGACGATAGGGACATATCTAGCCACTTGGAGCTAGTTTTTCTCTTGCTTACTCTTTCCTTGATTTATTTCTTGATTTGCATTCTCTGTTGAACAATGGATTATGTTTTTAAGCTTGTTTTTGTAATCCTAAACATGAGCTAAATTTCTTTAACTGGGATTGTTGATGAACCCGAAATTGGGAGGATGATTTGAATGTTTGTTGGAATGTTGAGCAATTTCTTTCATGTTCATTCAAGTGCTTTGATTGTTTAATTTCTATTATTGATTGGCCATCAATTTATAGGAAACTAGGTTTTGATTAACTCTGGAAAGATTAATATGAGCTGGATCTAACTTGGATGATACAAGTTTAATATGCTTTTTGAAGTTGATATTGATTTGTGAATGATATAGGAATATGATAGTTACCTTGTATAACCCATTGAAATTGGTGCATGAATTTGTGTTCTAAGAACTAGATTCACATAGGAATATGTTGAAAGAGGTTTAAAAAATTTTAGTCATGATTAATTCAGAAGAATTTTATGATAAAATTGAATTTTAGTTAATATGATAGTTTTTGTTGCAGCATTTCTAACAACATTCGGATCAGACTTGCAATTGAGGGGAAATTGACAATCCTAGCTTAATTCTCTTTTTTATTTACAAACTCTTGATTGAATCTTGTTCTTTCTGTCTATTTTAGTTTATTTTCATTGTACTCAATTTATTTCATCAGATTGTTGTCATTTTACTTAGTTTAATTTTTAATCCAAATTGATTTGTGCTTGATTTCTTTTGCAATTCATTTTAGTTATTCAATCCCTGTGGAGATGATACTCAATTCACTTTCTATATTACTTGCACAATTACGTACACTTGTGTAGGTTTAAACACACTAAATAATTGCAAACAGAAGTCCAATTTTCTCATTTATTTTATGCATATGGCTATCACGCTACACACATCATGAAACGCCACCTGTCAATCTCTTTCTCATTTTCTAACTTCCCTACATTGGTAATAGCTAGCGTATGTCCGGTAATGCCGGATAAGTGAGGCCTCCTAAAACTATATATATATATATATATATATATATATATTTTCCTCAACAGAAGGTTCAAATGCATAATCACTTGCCAAATGCATGTGCAAATCGACAGATCTTTGTGGAAATTTGAATCATTGGATTTGTCAAACCGTGAGCACAAGCCATCCAAGTCCTCAAGCAAAGAGCCACCGGTGTTAGAATGGAAACCTCTACCATTTCATCTGAGGTATGCTTATTTGGGAGAATCCTCGAATCTTCCTATGATCATTGCTGCTGACTTAACAAAAGATCAAGAGGAGAGTTTGCTTCATATTTTAAGAAAATTCCAAGGTTCCATCGGGTGGACGATAGCAGATATAAGTCCCTTATTTTGTATGCACAATATTATTTTGGAGGATGACAAGAAAGGGTCTATAGAAGGTCAATGACGAATGAATCCGATCATGAAGGAGGTAGTCAAGAAGGAGATAATTAAGTTGTTGAATACGGGGATAATTTACCCAATCTTCGATAGTTCGTGGGTCAGTCCAGTTCAGTGTGTTACCAAGAAATGGGGGATTACCATCGTGGAAAACAAAAATAATGAATTGATTCTAACAAGAACAGTAACGGGTTGGCGGATTTGTATGGACTACAGGAAGCTTAACAAAGCCACAGGGAAGGATCACTTCCCGCTCCCATTCATTGATCAGATGCTACATAGATTGGCAAGGAAAGAATTCTATTACTTCTTGGATGGATATTCAGGTTATAATCAGATTGCCATAACCCTGGAGGACTAACACAAGACTACCTTCACTTGTTCTTTCGGTACATTTGCCTTTAGAGGATGCCATTTGGCTTGTGCAACGCACCTGCAACTCTTCAGTGGTGTATGATGGCGATTTTCACTGATATGGTAGAGCAATATATGGAGGTGTTCATGGACGATTTTTTAGTTTTTGGAGAAAACTTTGAAGATTGTCTCACCAACTTGGCAAAGGTCTTGAAGTGTTGTGAAGAGACCAATTTGGTTCTCAATTGGGAAAAGTGTCGCTTTATGGTCAAGGAGGGCATAGTGCAAGGACACCGAGTTTCGAGAAATGGCCTTGAGGTTGACAAAGCAAATATTGCTATAATTGAGAAGTTGCCAGCACCATCAAATGTGAAAGGGCTTCGGAGTTTTCTTGGGCATGCAGGCTTCTACCGAAGATTTATCCGAGATTTTTCCAAGATTTCCGAATCTCTTTACAGCCTGTTAGAGAAGGATAGCCAATTCATTTTTAATGAGGCCTGTTTGTTAGCGTTCACAGACTTGAAGAAGAAGCTCATTTCAGCACCAATCATAGTAGCCCCAGATTGGTATTTACCATTAGAAGTGATGTGTAATGCGAGTGATTGGGCTGTGGGAGCTGTATTAGAGCAGCGTAAAGACAGGATATTACACTCAATTTACTATGCCAGTAAGACTCTATCAGGGGCCCAACTGAATTACACGGTGACAGAGAAAGAGTTGTTGGCTATTGTCTTCACCTTTGACAAATTTCGAGCTTTGCTGATTAGATGGGTGCTTCTGCTTCAAGAATTTGACTTGGAGATCAAAGATAGGAAAGGAACAGAGAACCAAGTGGCTAATCATTTTGTCTTGGTTGGAGAAAGTTGAGAAGGGCACGGATTCAGAGATTATTAATGAGGTGTTTCTAGATGAGCAGCTTTTGGTTCTCACTAGAGCTAATACTACGTTGCCTTGGTAAATTACTTAGTGAGTGGGCTGTTACCTCTTAAGTTTAATGGTCAATAAAAGAAGAAGTTTTTGCATGAGGTGAAATTTTCTTCTAGTATGACCCTTACTTGTTCAGAAAATATGCTGATCAGATTTTGCGATGATGTATCCCGGAGGAGAAAATCGAATAGGTGCTACAACACTACCATAATTCTCCATATGGAGGGCATTTTCAAAGTGACAAAACCGCAACAAAAGTCTTGCAATCTAGCTTTTATTGGCTGAGCTTGTTTCGAGATGCCCGGAATTTTGTGCTACGGTGTGATAGATGTCAACGGGTTAATAGTATCTCAAGATGACATGAAATGCCACTAACCAATATTCTTGAGGTAGAGTTGTTTGATATATGGGGAATCGACTTTATGGGTCCTTTTATTCCTTCTTTTGGCAGTATATACATACTAGTGCAGTTGATTATGTTTCCAAGTGGGTAGAAGCTACTACCCTACCAACCAATGACTCAAAAATAGTGGTCCAATTCATGAAGAAGCAAATTTTCACAAGATTTGGTACACCAAGGGCAGTGATCAGTGACGAAGGGACACATTTCTGTAGCAAGTACTTAGAGGCTTTGTTGGCAAAGTACAACGTCCGTCACAAGGTAGCTACTGCTTATCACCCACAGACTAATGGGTAAGTGGAAGCTTCGAACAAGCAAATCAAATGCATTTTAGAGAAAATTGTATGTCGTACAAGAAAGGATTGATCTAAGAGGTTGAAAGACGCATTGTGGGCCTACAGGACTGCCTTTAAGACTCCAATTAGAATGTCACCGTATCAACTTGTGTTTGGGAAGGCCTACCATTTGCCTTTGGAGTTAGAGCACAAGGCATATTGGGCACTTCAATAGTTGAATATGGATATGAGTGTTGCTGGAGAAAAGAGATTGATGCAGCATAACGAGTTGATGAATTTCGATTACAAGCTTATGAGAACGCTAAGCTCTACAAGGAAAAAGTCAAGTGTTGGCATGACAGGAAAATCATCAATAGGACATTTGAACTAGGGCAGCAAGTTCTATTATTCAATTCAAGATTAAAGCTTTTTCCTGGGAAATTTGAAGTCTTGGTGGTCTGGCCCGTTCATAATTTCTTCTGTTTTTCCTCATGGGGCGGTAAAATTGCAAGATGGTTCAATAGGAAGGAAATTTTTGGTGAATGGTCATCGAATCAAGTACCATTGGGGAAGTCCTGTGGAGTGTTTCAAGTCTTCCATCATTCTTAAAGATGCTTAGAACAGGGAAGTAGTCAGGCTGATGACTTAAAAACAAACACTCTTGGGAGGCAACCAAAAAAAGAAATTTCTTGTATTGTTATTTTGGTTTATTTTAATTTGTTTAAGTTATTAAATCTGTAGTTGTTAAGAAATTTGAACTGAATTTAATGATATTTTTCTATGCAGAAAGCGACCTAGGAATCAGCCTTCCAGAGCAATCTGTATTAAAATGCTGTAAGAAATGCTGCAGCATTTCAAAAAAAAAAAAAGGGAGCAATCTATATTAAAATGTTGCAGGAAATGCTGCAACATTTCTATTAAAAAAAATATCACTTGACCCACTCTACTCCCTGCCATTTCTTCACTCCGAAAACTACCCTTTGCCAATGTCATTCTCTTGAAAAAATTCCTGCTACAGAAACATTGCAGTTCACCCACGTTTCATACCCAAAATTTCAAGCACCTAGTTTCAATCCACCCATGTTGTGCCCACAACATCTTGGCCGAATTGCAGTTCTGATTTCGAGAGAGAAGACCTACAAATTTGGGTATTTTGTCCTCGATTCACAAAGCAAGTTTGGGGTGGTAGCTTTACAGTTCGTGCTAGCATTGTGGGCAAGATTCTTAGCATCAATTTCACTGTAATCCACCGAACTCCTAAGGGGCATGAGTTCTCTTAATTTTTTTCTAATATATAGTTATTTTTCACTTAAAAAAAAACTGATTTTGTGGATTGGTCTTTGATTTCAATCTCTGGGTTGGTTGAAAAGTTGATTATGCGTGTTTGTTGCTTATTGGATTTTGTGGGTCTCCATCCTTTTCTTGGGCTTTCCATTGCCGAATGGGTGTTGTGGTGTGTGGTTCACTTGGAAGGGTAGTGCTCATAGGTGTAGATTTTTGTTATAAAAAAAATGCCATTCAAGAAACGTGCAATGAGAAGGAAAGGAAAGGTTAATGCTAGAGATGAAGAAATTCCAGTGGTTGCTAAGTTTGAATATGAGCTTGCCAAGAATAGGTTTAATGACTTTATTGCCGGGAGGAATCTGTGGCATGAGAGAGGGTTTGTTTATATGTCAAGTGACACTCTGGGTATCCTGAGTTTATTTACTCAGTAATCTTCAAGAACAACTACAAAAATTTTGTCAACATCCCTCGGTTACCATAGTCCCACTAGTTAAGGAATTTTATGCTAACTTTGATGGTGGCAACCCAAATTAGTTATGTGAGAGGTAAAAGAGTGGATATTAGTGGGGCATAAATTAATAAGGTCTATAAGTTGGATGATGTGGAGTATGAATACCTTGAATTTTCTAAGCGTGTGCATAAGGATCAATTGGGTGAGATTGATTGTAAAGGAAATTTGTGTGGAGAAACTGAGTTGATCTAATCAGCCCATGGATCCATATCCTTATCTAGGTATAATCTTAAACCGGGGCATTGATTTGGAATCATCTTCTCAAGTCTAGACTCATGCTCTCCACCCATTACCACACAGTTAATAAGGATAGGGCCATCCTACTTTTTGCTATAGTTGTGGGTAGAAAGATTAATGTGGAGGATGTCATTAGTGAGCAAATTGGTGTTTGTGCAGGCAGACAAAGTAGGGGTTTATGATTTCCTTATCTTATTACTAGTTTATGCTTAGCACAAGGTGTGGAGGTTTCTAGTGAGGAGGAAAAGCTTAAACCATCTGGGCTTATTACCATGCTAGTTATAACCTGAATGTTGCACGACAAACCAGCAGTAGCAGGAGAAGAAAACCCAAGCCAGGACCCTGAGGCTCATCCACCGGAGTATTTTAACCACATTCCTTCTAGTGCAGGGTCCAGTTTCCTCAATTAGAACAACAAATAAGTCAGATGCAGGTCATGCAGTATGAATCATTGTAAATCATGTGGGACTTTTGGAAGTATGAACGTGACAAGGACTTGGCTCTTCAAAAGCATTTTCGAGCCAATTCTAAGCAGTTTCATTCTTTTCCGCAATTCCCACAACAGTTGTGTGACTCTTCTGCTGAGAATTCTGAGCCTGAGAGGGACGTTAGTCCTGAAGCTGTGGCCTCCAGTCATTCAGAGGACGCATCCCACAACGTACCCACTACTACTTCTACCACAGTCCGAGATAAAGGAAAGACTACCATGGCAAAACTAACTAGAAAGAAATCAATCCTTCGAAGTGCAACCAATTGGAAATGGAAGGATTAAGGGTGATCGTCAGTATCCTCCACGGTTTCAAGGGAGTTTTCTTTGCCCATTGGTCTATTTTTATCTTTGTTTTTATTTTTTTATTGCATTTTCACATATTTGGTTAGTGTGTTGTTGTTTGTGTTTCTTTGTACATTTTAGAAACAGTGAGGACACTGTTTAATTTTAAGTTTGAGGGTGCTTGGAACTACAATTTCATGTGTTTATTCATTGGTTTTTGTGTTTTTCTTTTTGTGATTGGTTTATTTAGTATACTAAACCTGAGATATGTTTTCTATCGTATGTTTGTTTAGTGTTGTTTTTATTATTTGTTTTTAGGCTTTTTAAATGTTTGTGGTTTGTTTTATGTTTGTCATGTCTTGGAGAATCTGTCTTTCAGTTAGTTGTGTTTAGAAGAGGATTTTCAATGATGAAAAAAAAATGTTGACTACCATGTTTTATGCAATGCTCTGACTTGTTTGGGTGTTAAGAAAACCGGTTGAAGCTGATTTTGGATGTAATTTCCCTTGTTTCATTGAGAACAACTTCTTAGTATAACTTCTCAAGAAGCTTAGTGATAGCTAGAGTGCTGTGAGAGCTGGGTCTCTAGAGTTGATTTAGAGAAACCCTCAAGGTGAATCCTTGGAAACTTAGCATGAGAGAGATAATTTAGGCCCTGTTTGATCAGTTTGAGCCTTTTCTAGCCATCAATGATCATATGCAACCTTAGTCACCCATTTTGAGCCTTAAGACCTATTTCTTAGACACCTTGAATTACACCTGAACACTAAACAGTTACTCTTCTTTTTTTTTTTTTTTTTTTTTTGAGCTAGCATGCATTTCCTGATTGTTTAATATATATATATATATATATAAACTAAAACTAAAACTACTCTGCTATTTTGAGTTGCCTAGTAATGAGGAGTAACATGAGCCCCATGTGTACTTTTGCGTCAAACAGCAATTCAAAATATGAGTATGCTATAGCAATTTTGAAATGTGACATTGTTGAGTAACTGGGTGTCTTCATCAGCAATGTTGGCATTCACGTAAAAAGATAGCAGTGATATGATGAATGTTTTTTTTTTTTTAAATGGAATAAAGTATTGTATAAAGTGCTGAACAAAGAAGGTATTTGGTTTCAAGTGTCCTAAAGGATGAAGAGAACCATTATGATTCTTAGAACTAGTTGTGTGTTATGGTGTTGAGCCTAAAGATTAAATCCTTTATCCTACCCTAGCCTTAGCCCGTCATTACAAGCCATTAAAGTCCTATTGATCCTTAGTACTAGGTATTCTTACATTAGTGGAGATGGAATCAATAAGTCAACCTATGGAGGCTTGGTGATCGTGGTCTAGTTTGAAGTAAGTCATTGGGAAGGAAGTACAAAGGATGTACACATACACACCAAAGGATAACATTCAGACCAAATGATAGGATAGTTTGACCTAACACTTAAAGAAAGTTGGTGTTGAGCATAAGCAGGTGGTTTAATTAAATAAATGAAAACTCTGAGAAAACAGCATATTTTCTTCAACATTATGACTGAAAGATGGAAATCTCCTATTGTCATCACTTCTTTTTGTTATTGTCTTTTCTTAATGTTTGTATTTATTGTCTTTCATATTACTCGAGGATAAGCAATGTCTATGTTTGGGGGTGTGATAACTCTAGAAATTAGAGTTACCTTATGCACTTTTAGACTTGAATGTAGTTGGTTTAGAGAGTTTTTGTGTTAGTTTTAGAATATTTTTCTTTGTTTTATGTTTGTGTGAACTTTTTATCTTGGGTTTAGTGTTTGGTTGAAATCATGACAAATGTGAAGAAAAATAGGATCAAATGAGGGTTGATATATGTTTTAATTCTTGTGTGAATTGTAGAAAAATCTGAGCCGAAAATGCTACAGCAATTCTCACAACAATCCTTGCAGCAAATGGTACTAGTTGGCATTATTTTGAAAGAGCAAAAAGAAGATTAAAGCTCATATTTGTGGGGACCATTTTTCTACCTTGGCTGGGAGGTCATATTTTATTTTTATAAGTTATTTCTAACTTTTTTTTTCCCCTAGATTTATATATTTTATTTTTCATTTTTTGATTTATATTAATTTATTTTTCTAACTTACGGTGATAATGATTTGGAATGAGAATACAAAGAGAACTATTGAAGACATTTTTTTTTGTTTATATTTTTGAAAATTTATTATAATTATATTATTTATCATAATCAACTGTCATTAATAAATATTGTTTAATTTTATTATTTATTTATCTATTTATTTTTCTATCCTTTATACGGCATTGAACTAGTGAGTTCTACCCGAAAGAATCAATGGGAAAAAGTAAACAGTGAAATCCAATCTTCTTTTTTAAATTTTAAAAAAGAAATACTTTATGTGGGACTGACTTAAAAGGAAAAAAATAAAAAATAAAAAAATAAAAAAAGAAGAAAAGCTAGCGCACCCACCAACATGTGCGTCTCGTACGGATGGTTGAACGAGCATATTCCCACTTGCATTCATCGTCCTTGTTCTCCTCCTACCAAAGAAACCTTAATAAAATTTTTTTTTTTTCTCTTTTCAGAGTGCAAGGGAGAGAGAACTTCAAAGTCTTATGACAATGTCCGACGGCAATGAGAATAGTCGAGTAGAATTGCAGGAGATGCTAGTTCCTGCCCTGTTCAAACAACCATGGCAAAGTTCAGAAGATTCTCTTGTTTGTCTTTACTCTTACTACGTAAAATTTACTCCCGATCCTGCAGATGGAATCTGTAAAGATTTTGGTCTGTTTCTCAATGCAAGTCTCCCACTAGAGGCTGAGAAAATGGAACTTAAGCTTCATTTGTCCCATGGTAGATCCGTCATGACAAAGCTGGTCCGATCGCGTGTTACACAATTTCATCGAGATGAGGTAGACAATTATGTTTATCAAATTTATTTAAAGCTTGTCTGTATAGATATCTATGAAGTTTTCGAATTTGATAGTTCAGTTTCTAAACTCTTTTTTTTTTTTTTCTCTCTCTTGACAATCAACCAATGAACTTATTATTTATAGCATCATTAATCCATTTTGCTTGCATCGCTGATAGCCCAAAAAGGACATTGTTGATCATTTTAATTTAATTTCAATACATTTCCTTTTAAAGCACCATCAATCCTTGAAATTATATTTTTGGAGGAGTTTGTTAAAGTGACAATTTCATTTACATACCGAAACGATCGATTAAAAATCAATTGTTCTTGGTTGTTGTGAAGTATAATAAAATTTTTCAAAGATTATTTAACAAATAAGAGAAAGTAATTAAGTCACTTTATTAATGGACTAAAAAGTATCACTGTCAATCTATTATTTGCTTATGTCCATTAAAATTTAGACTGTTTTTACAATGACTTATATGTGATCCCAAAAGAGCATTGTTAATTATTTTTATTTAGTTTCAGTGAAATTCCTTTGAAAATTTATAGGGTTTTGGTGAATGAGTTTGAGTTAAGATTTTTAAGTTTGAGTTGGTTGATTTTTAAAATTAATTATAATTTTTGTTGACTTTTCAAAAAAATAAAAACTGAGATAAAAAATGTGAGTTCAAACTTGTTTCCAAACGGGCCTTTAGGTTCAATTTGTGTTATAATTAAAATTAAATTTGGTTCAGCTTTCAAATGAGTTTGCACAAAATCAAATAAAAAAGACCAATAATGTACTTTTTGGGCTAGCACTAGACAAAAATCGTCTACATTTTAACGAGCGGGAGAAAAAAAAAAAAAAAAAAAAAAAAAACAAACTGACACTGTCAAGAACAAAAGTTTAAGGATTAGACTATTATATTCGAGAAGTTTATGAGTATCTATACAAAATAGCCATTTATTTTTATGCTGAAATCTTTTCTAAGTATTTTTTTAAAATGTATTTACAGATTATTCTGGCAGAAAATTTTCAAGAAATGTTTCTCAAGGTCATCCTTGATAGGACGGAATTTGTTTCAGATCATGTCTCATTGGGAAAGAACAACTGTTCTGAATCAAGCTCATCAACTTTCTACCTGTTGCTCCCAGTAAATTTCCATCATCGTCAAAATACATTGAGTATTGATTGGAAGACCATAAGAAAATGTTTATCATCTCCGGTTTTCACGAGTCCAGAAAATACAGTGGAAAAGGAATTTCTTGTCTCAAAGGATACATTGCAACTTGCTAATGGTTGCATAACAATAAGTGATGTCAAGAATAGTTTGGTTTATGCTCCTCATGACAGAAGTTTTACTTCATTGACAATGTTGCCAACGAAAAGAACAAGAAATCAAGGTACATGGAGTACCATTTTACATTTGAAAATTTTCTCTCTCTCTCTTAGCCTGTCATTCCGAATTGCAGCTCATTTTACCCGAAATTCGTTGCAAAAATGGTTGTTCAAGTTTGGCATTATTGTGTTGAGTGATTTCTTGTTTAAATTCTGGGAGACAGGTTTGGCATCCGACTTAAATACCACGAACAACCTCTTTTGCGGGCAACGCCGCTCTTCTCTTTGCAAAACTTGCTGCTCGACCGGAGGCAAGATGAGTCTGGTAATCTTTTTCTTGGATTTGGTTTTCATATCAGAGTTCTTTTATCTGTTGAGTACTTACTATAATTCCTAAATGGAGGGTTTGGAGAATACTTCATTATGTCTAATATGTTTATTTGCATCCGTTATCATATTGTAAATCCATTCAACTGTTTTTCAATGCTGATGTGTACTTTTGTGGTGCTGGTAATCATCAATTAAAGTAAAGCCTAATAGCGGCTTTTCTGCTTGTGTTAAAAAAAAAAAAAAGAAGAAATGAACAAAACTTTAATAGTAGTACGAGTCGAACCTAAATTAGTCCGATGAGGAGTTAGAAGGGAATACAAAACTGTTTCTTTAGTTTTTTTTCCTTACTTAATGTTTGTACTTCTTAAATCTCAAACAGATTATGGAAGAGACAGTATGTCTACACTTGCTTAATCAAAACACGTATTCCTCCTATCTTAACAAATGTTTCTCTCATTTTTTAATCTGAAAATAATATTAATAATAAATTAAAAAAAAAAAAAAAAAGCTTTCTGGCTATGCTAAACTCAATTGATGACGTAAATATTCTTTTTCTTTCAATATCTAAGCATACTTGGTGCTTTCATCATAGTGACAAATTACTTATTTTCTTTTTCCCCGGTCTTTGAGAATATCTAATTACTTTTTGTAATATCATTGGTTTTTAACAGCATCAAATCACAAAGAGGAGTTCTTCGAAAATTTGCCTCCCGAGCTTTGTCAGCTTAAGATACTAGGCTTTTCAAAGGATATTGGGAGTTCAATTTCTTTGTTACCGTCACTTATGCATCGTTTGGAGAACTTGCTTGTTGCCATCGAGCTAAAGAATGAATTATCCGCTTCATTCCCCGAGGGGTCTGAAGTTACTGCTTGTAGAGTAAGACATTACTGCAAGATACCTCAATCAAGTGTTGGCTAACTTACACAGTGAATTATTCTAATTTGCTTTGGGAAATTTCAATGGATGCCCATTTTGGACACTTCTGTTGTCTATGTCCATCCTTTTAGAGTAAAGTGATGGATTAAAAGGGTAAAGAAATGATTTACCTGATTTATTAGGGTAAAATGGTGATTTACTTGGTAAATACCAGAGAATAGGAAGAGGAAAAAAAATGGTCAAGGGATTCAAAATTTTGTCATTTGCATTGGTACACCCTAAACTTATCGTCGAGTTGCAATTTGGCCTTAACTTTTAATTTTGACAATTTGCATCCTAAACTTACAAATGTGTAGTAAGTTGCACCCCATTGACAATAATAATTTTTGAAAAAATTAATATGTGATTTGTACATGGTTGTTAATTATGATAAAATAATATTTTATCTTTGTTAATTAAAATCTATATGTAAGCAAAGTATCAATTTTCATTAAAAAAAATCACATTGTTTATCAATGAGTGCAAATTGCTACAAATTTATAAGTTCAGAGTGTAAATTGTCAAAATTAAATATTCATGATGTAAATTGTAACTTTATAATAAGTTTAAGGTACACCAATGCAAAAAAGCTTTTAAGCAAATAAATACTCAACTTGTAAGTGACTTTTGTCATTGCCATAAATCTTCATGTTAGGTTCTAGAAGCACTTACCACTGAGAGGTGCCAGGAGGGTTTTTCTCTTGAAAGGCTTAAAATACTTGGTGATGCTTTTCTCAAATTTGCTGTTGCGAGGAATCTTTTTCTTTCGCACGATACTCTTCGTGAAGGTCAACTCACAGAGAAACGCTCTGACATAGTCAACAATTTGAATTTATTGCAGCTAGCATGCAAGAGGAACTTACAGGTAAACTTTCCGGATGTGGTTTTCATTTTCCTAGATTAAGAAAGTGGTCTTGTCTCATTTGCATGTATATTATTTTCAGAGTTAATAACAGTACGTGCTTTTTATGTTTTCTTGTTTAAGGTATACATACGCGATCAAAAATTTGATCCCAGTCAGTTCTTTGCTTGTGGCCGTTCATGTCCAGTAATCTGCAACAGTGAAACCGAGAAAAATATTCACATCAAAGATGTAAACGGTGGTGCAGTCAGATGCAGCAAAGGTCACCAATGGATTCAAAGAAACAATTGCAGCTGTTCTTGAAGCTCTTGTTGGAGCCTTTATTGTTGACAGCGGATTTAAAGCTGCAACTGCATTCCTCAGATGGATTGGCATACAAGTTGACTTTGAAGCCTCACAAGTCACTGATCTTTGCGTAGCAAGCACGAGGTATATCCCACTTGCTGCTCAAATCAACATCGGAGATCTTGAGGGTTCATTAGGGTACCAGTTTCTCCATAAGGGTCTGCTTACACAAGCATTTGTTCATTCTTCTTATGACAAGCACGGAGGAGACTGCCGCCAGGTATGCACTTATCACTCAGTTTTATCTCACGGGCATGCTTACTCTAATTTGTAATGGATTGCGATCGAAAAGGAAATCGGGTTTAGACAGGAAAGAAGAGAAATAGGTAAGGAATCAAGCATTGATTCAAGTGTATCCTTGGACCATCTCCAATGTAAATGCTAATGTCAATGCTAAAATTGGCATAAAAAGTATAAAATGGCATATTTGACGCGTTATGCTCCAACAGATAATGCTATTTCTTTTTTCTTTTTTTATTATTATTTAACTCCTATATCCACCTATTGTAATAATAAGCTCTCGAACTTGTAAGAGTAAATTTTTAAGAAATGTTAGTGTAATTATTAAGTGAAAAGTAAACACATAAACCAATAGTATTCGAATGCCAAAATTTGGTAAATGTCAAATTTGACAATACAAATAGCATTACATAAAAGAAAGGATTTCTTACCCTAATGCCAAATTTTGGCATTGACAAGAAATTTGGGATTGTATTGGATATTCTGTTCCCTTCACAGGAATGTGGGTTGCATTTCTATTTTAGTTGGCAAGCACATGAAAGGAAAGAGAAACTGATGCGGACAAGTCAAAGGAACAAAACAGCGGTAGAATCTAGGTAGAAAAGACGGAATCAGGAAGATAATAGAACAACTAGGGAGGTAGAAACACTAAAAGAAGAGAGAAATAAACTTAGAACGAGAACTCGAGAGAAGGAAATTGGAAATTAAATTCATTCATCAATCAACTCTCCCTCAAATTACAATCATCAGTTGTTTCTACTGTTTAATATTCTAAACAATCCAAGAGATAAACTTACACTGAATTCAAAATTAAATACTAAAGATAAAAGATATCCTAATAGTAAGTTTAAATTCAAAATTCTAATTTTAATTCTTCATGAGAAACACTCTTCTCATTCTCTTTATGTTAATGATATGCCAACATACCCCAAAAAGTTGGATATGAATTCTCTTCTTAAGAGCTTTGCTTACTAACCGGAAGTCACGGAATTTTGCATTAACAAACGTGAACATTGATCTTTTACCAGAGATTGGAGTTCTTAGGAGATGCTGTATTGGATTATTTAGTGACTTCATACCTCTACTCAGCATATCCAGATTAAAGAAGGGCCCGTTGACGGTTTGAGATCCATGTTCGTGACAATAAAGTCTTTGCAGAGGTTGCAGCAGATCAATCCTTTCATAAATTTTTCTCACTGAGCCATAGCCTTCTAAAAACATAAATGAGTATGTCGACTCTATCCAAGCGCCTCCATCAGAAAGCATTATGGATGATAGGCCAAAATTTCCCAAGGTAAGAGATTTATAACTTATGCTTTTGCAGTTGCCTTTATGAGAAAATGACTTCTCATTTTGCAATCTATCTCTTTCCACTGATCTCGTAATCATCACTTACCTTCAAACGGTTTTCCTTTTGAATAAGAAATACTTCAAGGAATAAGTATTTGGCCATTGAGTTTCAAATTCTCAGATAACTAACTACTTTTGAAGTCCATACCTAAAGGTTTTCTTTAAACACTCACCTTATTCAGGATTAAGTTGGATGTACTTATCATAAGTCCTCGGAAAAAAAATATAAACGAACGGTAGAGTTTATATTGCAATTTCTTCTCTTAGCAGAAATGGTTTGTAACGCACAAGGTATATGTTAAGTAAATTTTCCATCATAATATCCATTTGTTCCCAATATCAGCTGCAAATAGTGCTTTCTTAGTAATGAAATTTTCTTCATTTACTTTCAGCCTCTCAGCGACTTGGTTGAGTCTTGTGTCGGTTCAATTCTGCTCGACACGGGCTTCGATTTGGAATGTGTTTGGGAGATAATGCTATCCTTTTTGGATCCAATCATAAGCTCTCCCACTTTGCAGCTTAACCCTAGTAGGGAACTTCAGGAACTTTGCCAATATCATTCTTGGACCCAAACATATTCAAATCAGCGACGGGTTCGTCGTACTCAGTCGAAGCAAAAGTGACGGCGACAATGTTTGTGCTGCTTCCGCAACCACTTGAAAAAGTAGAGCAAAGGAAATTGCTGCGAAACGGGTGCTGCACAGTTGAAGGTAAAATCTTTAAGTTTTTTTTATTCCTTTTGTCACTGTTTGGGACTATCGGCCTTTTGCTCACAACAATACTACCAGGTATAACTTTTCAAGAGGATTTCAAACTAAAAAATTTTCTTCTTCCAATCTTTTCGTCTTTTCATGACGGTTTAGGACCATTCGTAATGGTTGATACTCAAAGGGACAAACTTGGCCTCAGTTTATAGATTTGCCAATGTAGACAGTGGATACACCAACATTTTATACCATTTGTTAAATCACGCTACATGTTCGCCTCTAAATTTGTTTCGACCTAACTTGTTCTTTCAGAAGAAGAAAAAGGAGCTTTCTATTGGTATTTCTAAGAGCTGTTATATATATATATATATATATAAAGAAAGAGAGAGCTAACAGATAGGAGGGGGTATTTTTCATGGAAATATTGATTGTTGCACAAGTATTTGGCATTCTGGATTGACTTCATCTTTTGGTTCTTCTTCTGATTATGTTTATATGTTAATGATCAACTTGTTACTTTACGACGCAGTGCTTTCTGATAATCATAAAACCTTAGAACACTTTTATTAATTGGCCGAAGTTCCTTCTATTATATTCATTGTAAAATCACTCGCTGTTAACTTGCTTTGCTAGCTTAAAATAAGCTGGGTTTTATCTATAGTTTGTTTGGTTTTTTAACTTGAAGCTTCTTGGGTAATTTACCGGATGCCCAGGTTCGAGATTTCACGCTCAAATCTACTTTGGAGAAAGCCTTGAAATCAAGCAGGAAGATGGAGGCCAAACTTATCGGATTTGACGAAGAACCAATAGATGCTGCAGCAGCACCACCAGAAGTACATGACATTATATCTACATGTATTATGGTTTTGTGCATATTTGTATACATAAACATATGCGTGAATGCATATATGTAAACCATTTTCTTTACATGAATCTCAAGCCATGAACTGTAAGCAACATAAAAGCTGATGCATACCCTGTAGAATCTATTAACTTATATATAGAAAGCACAAAACTTTTTACTGTGCTTTACTATCCAAAGCATTTTCGTCTGAAATGGTAGTATTGGACAAAAATATTTTGTATTTGATTTTTGTCCTTCAATTTCTTTTTTTTTTAATTAATTTTTTTGTCTTTTTTTTTTTTTTGCAATTTAGTTCTTTTTTTTTTGTATTGATTTTTTTTTTTTCATTTTAGTCCTTTTATCTTTTTTTTTTAAATCTTTTCAAGCCTCTCTTTTTAATTTTTAGGTCTTTTGTTTCCTTTTTTTATTATTTTGTGGATCTTTTTTTTTTTAATTATGATTTTGAATTTTGCATACATAAATAAAAATTTTCAAATACATCCAAAACATGTGTATAGTACATGCTTTAGATTAGTATGTATTCACAAAACTATTGAAGCTTCATGGATACGTATTTTTTTTATTATAAATAGATAAGTTATTTATTAATAAATATAAACATACTATTATTTATTAATAAATATACTTTTAAATTTATCAATTGCATAATTATATTATTTATTTATTGTAGCTTACGTAAATAAGCTGTTTACTATATATTCTCTCTGTTTTTTTTTTTAATATATAAGTGAACCCTTAGTAGAACTCCTTTGTATGCTGTATTTTGCGATCAAATTTGTTAACACCCGTTCTCAAACTTCTTGTGATTTGGTATTTTTGTCCCTGGTTTTTATTTTATTTATTTATTAACAATATAATCCTTAAACTTCTTTCATTAACTCCAATTGCTATGGACTAAAAGGTCAAAGAAAGAAGAAAATTTATTTTTCAAAGACAAAAAGAAGTGTTACTGCACGAAAATTAAGCATTAGTACAAAAAGAGATACCACGACGGTTTTTAATTATCGTGGTATTCAGGATCGTGAATCTATTTGAATTCCATACAGTTTTTTAACCATCGTAAAATAGATAAAACTAGCGTCAAATACAGGGTAGAGAGGTTATTCCACAATAATTTTTACTAAAAACCGTCATGGAATATTATCATAATATTACGATGTTTAGAAAAAACTATAGTGTTATATCAATTTACCACGACTGTTTTCCATTTTCCATGAAAACGGTCGTGGTAAATTGATATAACACGATAGTTTTTATAATAAACTGTCGTGATATGTTTATCTACCACGACCGTTTTTCATGAAAACGGTCATAAAAGTTTACAATTAAAAAAAAATTCACAATTCATGCATTTCCCACAAGTGGCAAATCCCATGTGTTATCATTGTACAACCCATATTAAAATAATAGTTAATCTTAATTAATTTTATGTCACAATGTACAATAATGATTATAAAACATACATTACATTACAAAATTTATAGATTGTCTTTAACTATATTTGATGAATCGCATTATAAAATTAGCCCACTCTTGCCTTACTAAACTCATCTCAACATCGGTATAAAAATCCTTAGTTTGAAGTAAGTATAATGCATCGAGAATCAAAATTATTTATCGCATAAAGACTAAAACAAATTAACCGCATTCAATATAACCTTCTTGTAGAAGACATCGAATAGATTTCCTAAATTTTTCATATGAATTTCTTAGTATATCCATTCTATTTATTTGTAATTAATAGTTTTTAACAAATGAGTATTTATTAATTTTTTATTTGATAACTAATTTGAACACCTACTACTAAATACATAGATTCTCTAATTAAAAAAAAAAACAAGTAAACACATAGATTTCTTGAAAATCCAAATATAATATGAAGTAAATTCATTTAGATTTACTTGAAAATCCAAATATTTTATGAAGTTAATTCATGTTGTTTGCTTATAAATAATCGGATTTGTAACGCCGAGCTTAATTAATTTAAAATAACTACATTTAACAAATATGTTTAGTATCTTATTCGTACTATTATTAAGTGCTCATTAGTAGTTATGTCAATCATTTTATATGAAATGTGTTTTTTTTTTGAATTTATGTATTACAGAAATTGTTTAACTATATTTTTTTTAAGTGACTATGCATATGAGAGTTGACAACTATCGGAAGTGAAGCTAATCAATGTGCTTAGTCCATGAGATTGTTTGTATAAGAATGGTAATCTAAAGTTATAGAATATGCTTTAAATAAAGTTTATTAAAATTTTTATGGACTTATTTGCAAAGAAAATATATTTTTAAGGATCTAGCATAATTTAAAATTCTTTTAGGCAATTTATGAAATTTTTAAAAATTGTTTTGCTGCTGTCTTTATATATGTTTTACAGCTGCCTTTATGTGATATTAGACTGATTTAACCAAATTCCCTTCTTCCTCACACCTCTTATCTCCAAACGGTTCTAAGTGCCAAAAAAAAAACAAAACACAAAACTCCAACAACTGATCTTTCCATCATAAGACCTTCTCCCCCTCCTAAATCACAAAACAAATCAAAACTAAACTTCATTCAAAAACTCATTCTCGGATTCCACCAAACACCCATTTTTCTTCCAAGTTAGTTGAGCTCAAAGTGGAGTTTGGCATCATTTCTGGAGTCTGAATTTTATAAGCTACCTAAGGTCAGTTTTAATTAGGGTTTTTAGTGGATTTTTGAAGCTATTCAAAGCTAGAGAGATGAGGTTTTAAGTTGTGTGTGATTTGAATTACTTGATATGCCATATGTTAAAAATATGCGTTGATGTTAATCCAAATGTGTAACTTCTGATTTTATTCAAGATGCTTGATAGTTCTATGTTATTAGAGATGAAAAATATTGTGAGGTCTGATTGGAAAAGAGCTTTTATTGTTTTTAAAGTATTTTATGAAGTTGTATAAAAGGTATTTGTGAACATGCTTTACTGAGATTTCTAAAACAGGACACTAGGATTTTGAATTTCATTTCTCTGTTTATACCCAGTATTTGAAGCTGAAATTTTGAGAAGTTAAAGTATATATATAAATCTTGCTCTCCACAAAATTTCATATAAAAATATTGTAAATCGGATTTTTGGTGAATTTTCAAAAGTCGGGTCCTGTAGCTGGAAATTTGTGGACAGCAACCAGGTAGAGATTTTGTTTGTGCTTAGAATTTGTCCTAAAGGACCTTAAATGGTCTAAAACATTGAAGAGTGATACTATAATGCATATATTACTATTTTATATGACCGGTAATAGATTGAAGATACTTTTAAATGTAAAATAACTTGATCATAGATCTTAGGACAAGTCCGATCAACTTCCTCGATACAATGGAGTCAATTTCTCTTCGAAAGTTTAATTTTAAAGAGGTAAGTAGGAATTATACTTACTGTGTCATAGAAACTTAAAAAGTATATGATATAGTGTTTTAATGTTATTGACAAATGTTTAATATTTCAAATGAGACTATGGATATAATGTTTCCGTTCATTGGAAAGGGTATGATTTGCAAGTAGAAAAGTAGGTTTATTGAAAGCTTTTATGACATGTTTATAATGTTTTAAAGGTTTACAAAATTCTAGATGTGACCTATGAAATGATGGAAATATCTATGGAATGTGTAACCACATTATAATGATGTTATTGGGACTGACTGAAATTCATGGATGGGTCCCGAAAAGGACATGACTGATACCAACGTTTGGGATCCCAATGACAGTAATGATAGTATTTGGCCAAACCTAAAGGAAATGAATGATAAATGATTATGTAACTTAAGCCCAATTGGTGTCATATCTTAAGGGTTTTCATGATATGTTTTAAATGTTGATTTGGATTTCTATTTGCTGGAAGAAAATTCAAAATTCATTGAAAACTATATTTTAGATACAGATTGCAGTTTAAAGGTTTTGTATTTAACTATGTTCCGCTTATGGGCTTTTAGCTCACCTTAAAGTTTCATGGCATATATGAGGAAGAAAAGAATGAGGAAGCAACATAGTAGGGGCTGAAGCTCTTTTGGAACCTGATGTCATGGAACCTATGTACATACTAAACTAAAGTTATTTCATGAAAGATGATTATCAAATAACTCTGTGGGGTAAAGTAGAAAAGTTTTGATATGAGATAGTATTAATAATATGGGATAGTTGTAATACTGACTCTTTATATTTTGACTAAAATATGATGAAGAGTCTATAAATATTTTATATTAATCTCTTATCATACAACTATCTTAGTTTTTTTCTATGTTTCTGTGGTATAGCATATTTTATAAATATATGGGTTAGTGACATGTTCTACTTAAGTTTAGTTAAAGGCTAAACTGGTTAAGGGGTGTTACAGTTTTTGGTATCAGAGCATAGTGGTTAAAACGTTTCTGTAGACTAAGTATGTACATGGGAACGTGTCATTAGACCAAAGAATCAGCCACCCGGTATGTCTTTATTTTTATTGAAAGTAATTTTATTGAAATTATATGTTATAATAGTAACCATTAATTTAAATTAATTAAGCAGAGGCATTAAGTACCAATGGCTCCAAAGAGAAGACTTAATGATATTGGTGATCGGCAAGAATATCATGAGAATTCGACTCAGCCACAGATGCCAGACATGACTCAATTTTTCGTGGGTATGGCAAATATGTTTGAACAACAATCGAAACAAATGCGAATACAAGCTGAACATCAAGCTCAATTGCAAAGGGAACAGTTTAGACAACAAATGGAAATGCAGATTCAACAGTTCCAGCAATTAGTAACTCAACAAAGAGAGCAACAAAATGTACAACCACTACCACATCTAAGAGTTGGAAATCCAGAGCTGTTGTATAAGATATTTCGAAAGCAACATCCTAAGGAATTTTCAGGTACTACGGATACTATAGCTGCTGAAGAATGGTTAAGCATCTAGAAGTCATATATGAGTATATGGAGTTAGTAGATAGTCATCGGATTCTGTATGCAGTACATTTGTTTGAAAATAATGCTAGACACTGGTAGGACTCTATTTAGTTGACAACGACAGCTACAAATCTTACTTGGAGTGGTTTTAAGGATCTCTTCTATAACAAGTATTTTCCAGAGGAAATAAGAAAAGCGAATATTTCAGAATTTGTCCATCTGGTTCAAGGAAACCTATCCGTTAGCGACTACATCACAAAATTTGAAGCACTATCTCGATTTGCTACATGGGTTGCTAATGATGAGAAACAAAATGTAGATCATTTTGTAATGGGATTAAAAGCTACCATTGCTAGAGATGTACGAGTGGCAAGAGTTAAAGAGTATGCTGAAGTTGTCGAGATGGCCATGATATCTGAGCGAGCTTTAGTTGGGGTACAAAAGGAAAACAAGTTGAAGCAAGATAATTTCACTTCTAAGGCTGGTCACTGGAAATCTGGTGGAAAGGAAAAAGGAAAACAGAAACAAGAGGATCTTCAGAAGCAACCAAGGCAAGATCAGACAGATTCAACAAAGTATGAAAAGCCGGTTTGTAATAACTGTGGTAAGAATCATTGGGGTGAGTGTAGAATTGGTTCTAATAAATGTTTTAAGTGTAGAAAACCTAGACACATGGCCAAAGATTGTAACAATGTAACAACTACTTGTAGTGGACAAAAATGAGTATCGGGTCAAGTATTCGCACTGACTACTGAGGAAGTTGACGTAGATCCTTCTGTTGTTTCAGGTAATATTTTTATTAATGGAATCATTGCTAATATTTAACTCCGGCTCGACACTTTCATTTGCTTCCCCCGCATTTGCTATGAAGTCGGGACAAAATCCAGAAAAGATATCAACAAAGTATAGTGTGTCTATTCCATCTGGTGAAGTGTTGGAATCTGATAAGATATTAAAGTCTTGCTCAGTAGAGATAAAAGGGAGGACGATGTTTGTTGATTTGGTTGTATTGGATATTAAAACTTTTGAGGTGGTATTGGGGATGGATTGGCTGTCTAAAAATAGAGCAACAATTGATTGCCATAAGAAGGTGGTTGTTTTCCAGTTGGATGATGGGCAACGATTTAAATTTAGTGGTGTGAAAACTTCTTCCTCGATTATTTCAGTGATGAAAGCACGAAAGCTGATTAGTAAAGTTTGTAAAGATTATTTAGTTTATGTAGTTGATAAAACAGTTCAGCAAAGTTTAAAACCGGAAGATGTGTCAGTCGTACGAGAATATCTAGAAGTATTTCCAGATGACCTTCCAGGGCTGCCACCTAATCGAGAGATTGAATTTGTTATTGATTTGGTTCCGGGAACATCACCTATTTCTAAAGTACCATATAGGATGGCACCAACAGAGTTGAAGTAGTTAAAGGTGCAACTTCAGGCATTACTAGATAAGCGCTTCGTTTGTCCTAGTTTCTCACCGTGGGCTGCACCGGTCTTGTTTGTTAAGAAGAATGATGGAAGTTTTCAACTTTGTATTGACTATAGAGAATTGAACAAGGTTACCGTGAAAAATAAATATCCTCTACCACATATTGATGATTTGTTTGATCAGTTAAGAGGAGCATCAATGTTTTCTAAGATTGACTTATGGTCAGGATGTCATCAGTTAAGGGTTAAAGAGACTGATATTTAGAAGACAGCTTTCAGAACACGATATGGCTACTACAAATTTCTTATTATGCCTTTTGGACTCAATAATGCACTAGCAACCTTTATGGACTTGATGAATCGGGTGTTTAAAGATTTTCTTGACAAATTTGTCATAGTGTTTATCGACAACATCCTAGTATACTCGTGCACCCATGAGGAGCATAGTAAGCATTTAAGAACAATATTACAGATTTTGAAGGAGAAGCAGTTGTATGTCAAATTCAAGAAATGTGAGTTTTGGCTAGAGAAGGTTGCATTTCTTGGACACATTGTAACAAAGGAAGGGATTTCTGTGGATCCGAGCAAAGTTGAGGCAATTAGTACTTGGCCAAGACCTAATACTGTTTCAAAGGTTCCAAGTTTCTTAGTTCTTATTGGTTATTATAGAAGATTTGTTGAAGGATTTTCCAAAATTACCATTCCTTTGACAGCTTTGACAAGGAAGAATGTAAAGTTTGAGTGGTCAACAGCTTGTGAGAAGAGTTTTCAAGAATTGAAAAGAAGGTTGATATCAGCTCCAATTCTTACGCTACCTTCTGGAACTAACGGTTTTTCTATCTACAATGATGCTTCAAAGAATGGGTTAGGTTGTGTGCTTATATAAAATGGAAAAGTTATAGCCTACGGTTCTAGGCAATTGAAGGATTATGAGAAAAATTATCCAACACATGATCTTGAATTGGCAGCAGTTGTTTTCGCCCTTAAGATTTGGAGGCATTATCTGTATAGTGTAAAGTGTGAAATTTTTACAGATCATGAGAGTTTGAAGTATTTATTCACCCAAAAGGAATTGAATATGCGGCAGAGACGATGGCTGGAATTAGTCAAGGATTATGATTGTTCCATCAACTATCATCCAGACAAAGCAAATGTTGTAGCTGATGCTTTGAGTATTCAGGCAGATTTATGTAAGTTAGAAGTGGAAGTAATGGTAGAAGAAACTCGAGTCATTTTATCATCGCTTGTTTTGCAACCGACTTTGATAGACAAGATCAAGGTAAAGCAGGATTCAGATCCGAAGTTGTTACATTTGAAGGAAAAGGTAAAAATCAAAGATGGTGGAGATTTTCAATTAGCTAATGATGAAATGGTTTACTTTCGAGGGAGAATATGTGTGCCTAATAAGGAAGAGTTAAAGCAGGATATTTTGGCGGAGGCTCATACCACACCTTACTCGATACATCCAGGTAGTACAAAGATGTATAGAGATTTAAGGATGCATTATTGGTGGCCGAAAATGAAGAAAAATGTCGCTCAGTTTGTGGAGCGTTGTTTGGTTTGTCAACAAGTCAAAATTAAACATCAGAGACCTGCTGGAAAATTATAGCCATTGTTGATACTAGAATGGAACTAGAAACACATCATGATGGACTTTGTTACTAGCTTGCCAAGAACTCATAAAGGATATAATTTAATTTGGATAGTTGTTGATCGTCTCACAAAATCTACTCACTTCTTGCCAGTGAAGACTAATTTTAGAATGGATCAATATACTCGGTTGTATATTAAAGAAATCATTAAATTTCATAGAAATCTAGTCTCAATAGTTTCTGATCGAGATCCGAAGTTTACATCTATCTTCTGGAAGAGTTTGCATAAGTAATCGGGACTCAGTTAGCGTTCAGTACAACATTTCATCCGTAGACCGATGGACAATCAGAAAGAACAATTTAAACATTGGAAGATATGCTTACAGCTTGTGTATTGGATTTTTAGGTAACTTGGGATGAGTATTTGTCATTGATTGAATTTGCTTACAATAACAATTATCATTCTATCATTGGGATGGCACTATATGAAGCTTTGTATGGCAGAAAATGTAGGTTGCCAGTTCACTGGGATGAAGTTGGAGAAAGGAAGTTATTGGGACCCAAGTTAATTCGGCAAATGGCAGAAGCTGTGAGTAAGAGAAGAAAAATTAGACAAAGATTGTATACTACATAGAGTCGATAAAAGAGTTATGCTGATACATGATGGAGAGATCTAGAATTTGAAGTTGGTGATCTAGTCTTTTTGAAGGTGACTCCTATGAAAGGTGTTATGAGATTTGGTAAAAAGGAAAAGCTTAGCCCTAAGTTTATTGGACCGTTTGAGATTTTAAGAAGGGTTGGAAAACTTGCTTACCAGTTAGCATTACCACGAGCTCATGGCGTATTCCATGTGTCGTTATTGTGTAATTACGTTTCTGATCCGTCACATATTTTAAGCTATGAGAAATTGGATTTGAGTCCGGATTTGACTTATCAACAACAACCAGTGAAGATTTTGGATCATCAAGAAAAGATTTTAAGGACAAAGAGGATTTCTTTAGTCAAAGTTTTATGGAGAAGTCAGAAAATGGAAGAAATCACATAGGAAAAAGAAGATGAAATGAGATCCAAGTATACGACTCTCTTTGGTGTGTCAAATTTCGAGGACGAAATTTTGTTAAGGGGGAAGGAAATGTAACGCCGAGCTTAATTAACTTAAAATAAATAAGTTTAACAAATATGTTTAGTATCTTATTAGTATTATTATTAAGTGCTCATTAGTAGTTATGTTAATCATTTTATATAAAATGTGTGTTTTTTTAGAATTTATGTATTACAGAAATTGTTTAACTATATTTTTTTAAGTAACTGTGTAGAGGAGAGTTAACAACTATTAGAAGTTAAGCTGATTGATGTGCTTAGTCCATGAGATTGTTTATATAAGAATGGTAATCTAAAGTTATAGAATATACTTTAAATGAAGCTTATTAAAATTTTAATGGACTTATTTGCAAAGAAAATATATTTTTAAAGATCTAGCATAATTTAAAATTCTTTTGGGCAATTTATAAAATTTTTAAAAATTGTTTTGTTGCTGTCTTTATATGTGCTTTACAGCTGCCTTTAGGTGATACTAGATTGATTTAACCAAATTCTCTTCTTCCTCACACCTTTCATCTCCAGACGGTTCTAAGTGCCAAAAAAAAAAAAACACACACACACAAAACACAAAACTCCAATAACTGATCTTCTCCATCATAAGACATTCTCCCCCTCCTAAATCACAAAACAAATCAAGATTAAGCTTCATTCAAAAACTCATTTTCGGATTCCACTAACCACCCATTTTTCTTCTAAGCTAGTTGAGCTCAAAGTGAAGTTTGGCATCATTTTTGGAGTCCGAATTTTATAAGCTACCTAAGGTCAGTTTTAATTAGGGTTTTTAGTGGATTTTTGAAGCTATTCAAAGCTAGAGAGATGAGGTTTTAAGTTGTGTGTGATTTAAATTACTTGAGATGACAAATATTAAAAGTGTGTTTTGATTTTAATCTAAATGTGTAACTTCTGATTTTATTCAAGATGCTTGATGGTTTTATATTATTTGAGATGAAAAACATTGTGAGGTATGATTGGAAAAGAGCTTTTATTGTATTTAAAGTATTTTATGAAGTTGTATAGAAGGTGTTTGTGAAAATGCTTGATTGAGATTTCTAAAACAGGGCACTAGGATTTTGAATTTCATTTCTCTGTTTGTACCCGGTATTTGGAGCTGAAATTTTGTAAGTTAAAGTATACATATGAATCTTGCTCCCCACAAAATTTCACATAAAAATGTTGTAAATCGGATTTTTAGTGCATTTTCAAATGCCGGGTCCTGTAGCTGGAAATTTGTGGACAGCAACCAGGTAGAGATTTTGTTTGTGCTTAGAATTTGTCTTAAAGGATCTTAAATGGTCTAAAACATTGAAAAGTGATACTATAATGCATATATTACTATTTTATATGACTGGTAATGGATTGAAGATACTTTTAAATGTAAAATGACTTGATCATGGATCTTAGAACAAGCCCAATCAACTTCTCGATACGGTGGAGTCAATTTCTCTTCGGAAGTTCAATTTTAAAGAGGTAAGTAGGAATTCTACTTACTGTGTCATAGAAACTTAAAAAGTATATGATATAATATTTTAATGTTTTTGACAAATATTTAACATTTCAAATGAAACTACGGATATATTGTTTCCCTTTATTAGAAATGGTATGATTTGCAAGTAGAAAAATATGGTTTATTGAAAGCTTTTATGACATGTTTATAATATTTTAAAGGTTTACAAAATTCTAGACGTGACCTATGAAATGATGGGAATATCTACCGAATGTGTAATCTCATTATAATGATGTCATTGGAACTTAATGATACCCACGAATGGGTCCCGAAAGAGACATGACTGATATCAACGTTTGGGATCCCAATGACAGTAATGAAAGTGTTTGGCCAAACCTAAAGGAAATGAATGGTAAATGAATATGTAGCTTAAGCCTAATTGGTGCCATATCTCAAGGGTTTTCATGATATGTTTTAAATGATGATTTGGATTTCTATTTGCTGTAAGAAGATTCGAAATTCATTGATAACTGTATTTTAGATACAGATTGTAGTTTAAAGGTTTTGTATTTAACTATATTCCGTTTACTGGGCTCTTAGCTCACCTTAAAGTTTCATGGCACAGGTGAAGAAGAAAAGAATGAAGAAGCAACATAGTGGCGGGTTGAAGCTCTTTTAGGAACCTGATGTCATGGAACCTATGTAAATACTAAACTAAAGTTGTTTCATGAAAAATAATTATCAAATAACTCTGTGGGCTAAAGTAGAAAAGTTTTGATTTGAGATAGAGTTAATAATTTGGGATAGTTGTAATACTGACGCTTCATATTTTGACTAAACTATGATGGAAAATTTGTAAATATTTTATATTAATCTCTTATCATACAACTATCTTTGTTTTTTTTTCTATGTTTCTGTGTTATAACAGATTTTATAATGTATAGGTTAGTGACATGTTCTAGTTAAGTTTAGTTAAATGCTAAACTAATTACGGGGTGTTACAGGATTTACTACATTTTATATAATACATTTTCCCAAATTTATTAGACTACAATCGTTACTCTTAATTAAAAAATAAAAAAAAACCCAAATTTCCTAAACAAACCACCCAAATCCTAGATCTACTACTGAAGCCGCCACTACGCCGAAGATGTGATCATCGGCGAGTTGGAGACAATAGTAGCTCGTGGGGTGGGATGGTCGGTGATGCTCGGCCCATGCCAACAAATCTCGATTTTTGGCTCGCGATTCTTCACGATATGGTTCGACAGCGATAGCAGATAGCTCCACGAATCTCTTTTACAACCGGTTCTTGAATTCAATGCGTGTGCATTTGGCGTCGAGGAGGAAACCTTGATTTTCCAGTGATTTTGGATGTGATTTTCCAGTGGCTTTCCTTGCGATTTTTTCTGGCAATTTTCTCGACAACTAAGCTGGGTGTTATTGCAATTCTCTGCATTTCTCGTTGTGCGAATTTCCGATGGTTTGCTGTCGTGAGTGATGACAACGATAGCAGCATATAGAATAGGATGGGGATAGAGGTGAAACCATAAGTTTAGGAAAAAAAAAAAAGACTAAATATGCTATAATTTTCTACTGTTTTTGAAACCTACTATTTTGTTAAATCTTAATATTAGATTATATTATTTGGTTAATTCACTCGTTATTTATTAGTATAAATAGCAAAATCTATGAAATCACTAAATTTAAGAGTTAACATGTCTAATGACAATTTCACACTTTAACTCCATAAGATGAAAGAGTTTGAATCCTTCATCCCCTAAAAAAAAAAGTTAGCTCTTCAAAACCCTCACAAAGGGAAAAAAAAAAAGAAAAAAAAAACTGAACTGTCAATTTTTTTTCCTTGAAAATCACTTTATCCTTTTTAAATTATAATAAATAATATTTTTTATAAAATTAAATAAAATAAATAATATGATTTTAAAATATTTGAAGCAAAAAAATTTAAAGAATTTGAAGCAATTAATAAAAAATAATTTATTTTATAAAATTACTTTTAATAAATATATAAATAAATTGATTTTTTTGAAAGGAAAATAAAATTGATTTTTACAATTGTTTATTATAAAATATTTATAAAATCATTATATATTTATTTCTCATTTTTATATAAAAAAATTAGTCCATTTCGTCTCACGGTCCCACTCCTAGATTCAAATTAGTGCTAACTTTTATTATTGGTGGTGACGGCAAATCAATAGTTGGAGTTGTGTATAATGTAGGTCTATTAGTTTGATTTTGGTGATCATTTATTGATGGATTCAGTAAACCCCACATATTAACTGTTGAATGCCTTAATACATGATCTTTTGACATCATTACTCTTTTATTTTTTTTAATGCAAAATTATAGTAACTAATATTTTTATGAAAATAATTAAAATAAATAATAAGGAAATATCTAAAATAAATAAGAAATTTATTAAATAAATAAAATATTTATTAGAAAAACAATATTTTTTTGGAGCTTGGGATGAAATATTTAGAAACTTTATGCCAAGTATGGAATTGTCAACAATCTTACAACCATGATAACTAACATATTTATATAAAATAATTTTACTCATAAATTTATTATTCACTGTTATTTACATTAAATATATTAAAATTTACTATTTATTTCCTTTCTTTTTTTTTTATATTTACAAAAAAATAATAATAAATAAGTGATGATCATTTAGAATGTGAAAAAAAAATAAGTAATTATATATATAATTTAACACTAACATTACACCTAATTTTATATAAAGACGTAAAGTTTGAATTCTTAGTCTTAAATTTAAAAAAAAGGTTCAATTTAATTAAAAAAAGAAATTTTTTGAAAGGAAAGAAAAAAAAAAAGAATTCAATTTAGGGTTATTTGGCGCATTTCCCCGCCAGCTCCTTCTTTGTTTTTCATTTCTTTCTGCAAAAACCCCAAACTAGGGTTTTACTCTCCCTCCGGCTCCATTGATTTCCTACTCAAGAAAAAGAAGAACAAGAAGAAGATGATGGGAAGTAGATGCACTTTGGCCGGCGTCGAAGTCCCGATCATCGGCAGCGACTCCGTTAAATGGACTGAACTTTCTCTTCCTCCTTCTTCTACCTCCATCGCCATTTCTGATTCCGACACCAATGTCAGCGTTCCTAGTATCTGTTCCCCTCTCTCCGACGACTTCGCCTCCTGCTCCGCTATCGGCGATCCTCCGATTTACGTCACCTGGTCTCTCTCTGTTCCGAATTTTTTGAATTTTTTTTTGTTGAAATTTTTTGTATAATTATTGCTCAAATAGTGGAATTAAGCTGTGTGATTCGCTACAGGAGAATTCAGAAATCACTACCCAATGCTCTGGAGCTACTTGAACTCTGTGCTGATAAAGAGTTTCCCAGAATCGGGCTTCGAATTACTTTCCCTGATGCGCTCTCTGCCTCTGCTTTTGTCTGCAAAAATGAGGTGCTTTTGAATTTTTTCCCTTTGTTGTGTATATTTTTCATTTTGAAAAATTAAGACGAACTTTCGTATTTCTCTTTATTGTGCCTCCCACGTTAGTTGATACTTCAAGTGGAAGACAAAAAAAAAAAAAAAGAAAGAAAGATTCATTAAGGTTTAATTTTGGAATCACTTCCGAACGGTATTCGTGATTGGATGATTTTCTCAATTTCAACATGAAATGGAGATACAATTCATAATTAAAATGTTTGCAGTCCGACCCTTGTCTCTTATGTTATCCATTATTCTATTTTTATCAATTTAATAATAAGAAAAAAGACTTCTTATGTAACAGAAAATCAAATTTCTTTCATTATATAAAGATATTTCACTGTAATGATATCTCTGATTATTAAATTTTTAAATATATATATTTTTGAATAAATTTGAATTGTAATTACCATGACAATGGTAATCAACTAGAATAAGCTTGTTAAAATAAAGCAGATTGTTATCTTAATATGTGATATCCACCCTCAAATAGGGTTGTTAATCTGTTAATCCTGCCCAGTCGTCAGATTTTAGCTTATCATATTAATCAAACCAATCCAGTCCAATTTGTGCTAATGTGGATTGGAATAGTTATTTCTAAATTTTTTTGATAGAAAAAAACCTTTTCATTGATTATAATTCAATTACAAGGACAGAGGATGAGAAATCCTCAATAACAAAGTGACAACAGAAGATAAAAATAATCCATACAAAAAACTAAACTGACATTCTAGCGAATAGTTATTTCTAAATGTATTAGGCTTATTAGCTAATATGTGAAGTGGGGATACACCGTTCTCATATACAGAAATTATGGGGATTTTTTATCTTCCTTTTTAGTTTTGTTGATGATATTACATTTGAAGCGCAGGTTGATGTCAATTCTAGAAACTACCCGTACCTTCTTTATGTGTTGACCGTTTCTGGAATTGCTTACCTTTTGAGGATCAGAAACGCCTCAGCATACAAATCCTCCATTTTGCCGGCAGAGGAGGTGATGAGAGCATTTGACATGCACAACTATGGCCCTATAACGAGTGCAGCAGCATTGCCCTCTGGGTGTCTTGTAGTTGGAAGGAGTGATGGATCTGTTGGTTGTTTTCAACTCAGCATTCTCGACCCCAGTGCTCCTGGTACTGCGGATTTCTGTTGCTTCATCTTTCTTGTGTGGCCTGTAGATTTATGTCCATGCTTGCCTTTAGCTCAATGGTGGAAGACTTTTGGCTTGGACAGCATAATATTCTTGTCTAATGTTTTGTTTTGTTCTTTAGCTACCATGCATGAGCTACGGGATGATTCGGGAATCAGTCGTTTGTGGGGTCTCATGTCAAGGTACCACAAGCTATTAGATTCTCTACCCGCCAAGAATATCCAACAAGAATACTTGCTTAGAACATTGTTTATTGTAATTTACATTTTGACATCACATGACATGAGGCAGCGTAAAAACTTTCATCATTGAGTGTGTTTTCTTTGGGGGCCTATTGGAGGTCCAATGGTACATGAGCGACTGGATATTTGGTTGCATATCTCCTATTTGGCCTGTACATTTTTAACTCTTATTGAAAGCTATGATTACTTAAAACTGATGACGACACAGTGCTTCAATGTTTATTTTTTAACAACAAAACGTTTTCATTGATAATTTATGCATTCCAAGGAAAAGAGGATGAGGTATGCTCAAAAAACAAAACAGAAAGATAAGGAAAGCACATAGTACTTAAACATCTGCTCAACGTAGAAAACAGAAAGTTTGCTCATCCTAAAAACAATTGTCCGACCATCTTCGCGTTACATTCATCCACTTTGGTATACTAAAAGTAAACAGAAAATCTGTAAATCGTTGAAAGAGAAGGATTGTAATAGTATTGGTGCATATTTATTGAGATAGAGATTTTTTTATGATTTCAACACACCATCACGTCTACTACGTGACATGTGTTGACTAACAACCACCCATAGGCTGGGGCAAAAAAAACCCTTTCTTCTTAGATTTTCAGTTGACATTCCTGTTGATTCAGTAACTACATACCGAACATGTAATGCAGGGGTAGGGTGGTAGAGGCTGTGCAAGATTTGGTGTTAGCAAAGGCTCATGGAAAACTACTTCTATTTGTGCTTCATTCAGATGGGATTCTTCGAGTATGGGATTTTTCAAGCCGTACCAAGATCTTCAATCATAACATGAATGTTCCAACTCTAGCAGGCATATTCTCTCGCTGTTCCCAGATTATTGTTTATTTTTACCATCTATGCATGTTTATTTCAATCCCTCTGATAATCTTCTTCTTCTTCTCTCTTCTTTTTTTTAAAATCTTTTTTCCATCTGGGAGATGGGGTTTGAAATGATTTAGTATGCATCGATAAACTACTCTAACTATCAAAATTCCATCATGTTTATTAAAGGAAAGACCATGTGGAGTTTGCAATATGAGTGGTCCTTAATCAAGTAAAAGTTCAATTTGAATTGGAATTTTGACTTGGACTTAATGACTGATGCGTCCACACCTATTGTAAGTGTCAAGTACATAACCTCTCCATGCCAAAGAAAAGAAATAAGAGATGAAGACTAAAAATGAAGAAGGTTCTCAACGATCTGATTTTCTTTTTATATTGAGTGTGTCAATTGCAAATAAGGTGCCTTAATGTCATCCTACTGTGAGCATATAATTGCAACTTGTCATTCCATAATCATAATCAGTTACTCCTTAGTAGCCTTTAACTTTGAGAACCTGCAATAAGCTTGGGAAAGTCTGTTACTTTCTTGAGACAAATAAGTTGTATGTTGTGCTTGGGAAATAAAGGCAGGAACAGGACTGGGTAAAATAATGGCTTCCAAATCAAATGTAGCTTCGGTTGTATTGAAATTTAAAGTCTAACCATCTTATCTTCCTTTTCCTTTTCTTGCTAATGGTCTTATTCCCCTACTTGGTACCTTCGCTATGCATCTATCTTACGAGGGTTAAATATTTTTGAAAACTAAAGTATAACTGCCTGGGCTTCCTGGTTGTTCCTTGATTATGCATCTATCTCAATGGAATCAAGTCGCTTCATTTGTGCTTTTTAAGGATGCACTTACATGCTGACAAGTGTGTTCGATTTTGTGCATACAGGAGCTGCATTGTTAAGGATATGGGTTGGTGAACCTGACAATGACTCAACTGTTGTGTCTTTGGCAATCTTGTCAAGAAATATTTCAGTATGCGTTTTGCAATCTTTTTGAGTCCTTCTTTTCAGTATTCTTTTTGCAATAAAATTATCTTTCCATTTGTTTAGTTTATATTTAGATGTTGGGAATAGAGAGAGAGAGAGAGAGTTATCATTTATCTCTTTCACTCTATTTGCAGGAATTCTATTAATAGAGGGAGGGATTGGGGGAGGGATTTTATTCATAGGTGCTAGAATCCTTTTGCATGTGTGATATAGGGGAAGAAATCGAAGAATCACAAAACAAGCTAGAGAGAGGAAAAAATAAAAAAAATAAAAAATAAAAAAAGCATTTATAAAGTGAGTCGGGTACAAATTACTAAGGAACTGGATCGTTTAATTTTGTGTTGTAAAGTTGCTTTTAGATTCGGGAATAATCTCCTTAAGAAGTTAAATCTAGATTGGTTGCTTTGAGAAGATTTTCTCAGCGTTTTGTTTTGAGGGTTTCACTGGTCGGAAATAAATATTAATTAGAATTTGGAAATGTAGCGGTTTTTTCTTGAACAATGGAAGAGGTTGTACTTTAGTATACCAAAGCATGGAATGATGACTGCTTTACATATAGTTAGTGACGCCAACCTTAGATCATGCTCGCATTTTCTCATTTAATGTTATCTCTTTTCTTTTTGATGAATAACCATTAATTCTTTACTTGCTTACCTATGAAGGATACTACCTTGGAGCATGTCTACTTGTACCGTCTACAATGTAGTTTGGGGGACAAGATTGTTTTATTGCTGGATCCATCTATATTAACTATTCCTTTGTTGGACGTAAGTAATTGGTTTACCGTCCACCGTCTGCTACTGATTTTGGTTGCTTGATGCTCTATTTATTTTACTAAATGGGACAACTTTACCTTTCTTAAGGGGGGATGCATTGATGTCAAACTTTCTTCAGATAAGATGTGGATATTGAAAGAAAACGGGTTGGTTCTTCAAAGCTTGTTTAATGCAGACAATACTGTTAACATGTAAGTTTATTCATGCCTCGTTGTCTTCAATTTACCCGCCGTTGATTAATCATTTTCATTGAATTTGATGACCTAATCTTTTTTTTTTCTTGGTAACTTCTAGGGAAGAAACAAGCTATTATACTTTGCAGGAAGAATTTGTCGCTGATCAGCTATTTCAAAGTCCTGAATATTCATCAGATGATCTTCTATTGATGAGTTACTCCATTTTTTCATCTTCAAAGGTGCTTTTAATTTCTTTCTTACCCTTTTTTTTTTTTTTTTTTTTTTTTTTTGCTGACCTCCGGTTCCTAATGGTAATATTATCTTCAGTGAGCTCTACTTTACAAGTTAAATATTTCATGGGTTAGTTAATGAATGATGTTGATTTTTTGATGTTTTGGGTCCGTTGAAGTTTGGATTTATTTTTTGGTTCGTTGGAATTGTGCAATTTTGGTGATTGCTGGTTCATTTGGTTTGAAAGGGGGGAAAAGGATTTTTGAGTAACAGATAGGGGATGAAGAATCACCTTTATATTTTTGTTTCTAAGGGTTTCAAAGATATTCCTTTTCCATTGCTTTTGATGTGTTGAGAGATTGCTTGCAGATTTGCCTTATAAAACAAAAAAAATTGGTGAGGACTTGTCGTTCTCCTATAGTCCTATTTGTATTTAGTTGTTTGTCTTAAAAGAAAGATCTTTTGTTTTTGGCAGACAATACCTTATGTTGAAATATAAAACTATTGTTGGCCCAACTTCTAATAGCTTAAGTTTTTTGGAGAATTGGTAAACTAACATGGTATCAGAGCAGGAGGTCCTGAGTTCAAACCCTGTAATTGCACTATTTAACCCCCTTTATTATCATTGTGTGTTGGGCCTTTAATATGTTTCGGGCTTCTTATAATTTGTGTTGGACTTTCAAATTAATATATGTCCGCACGTTTGCCCATTGTCTGGCCTGCACGTGAGGGGGAGTGTTGAAATATAAAACTATTGTTGGCCCAACTTCTAATAGCTTAAGTTTTTGGGAGAATTGGTAAACTAACACCTTACAACACCCGCTGAAGGTCAACTTTTGTATCAACGTTTGATGTCAATTTATTTTACATTCTTTTTGTAGATTACTAGATTTAACTAATTAGATCTCAGTGACTAGGAAGATATTAAGTTAAATTTTACGTGTGTGTGTGTGTGTGTGTCTTTCTTGTGTGCTATTTTAGTTTTATGACTGGGGAATGTGGAATGACTAATAAGAAGTAAAGTCTTAGTTCCATTAGTTTTCTAAAAAACAAATAGTTCTGAAAACAAAAACAGCCAATTTCATCTTTTTTGTACAATCAATGGACCACAAAGTTTCTTGGAATTTACATCCAGAAGGGATCCTGGTGTGAGAGAGTTGGGTGAGGTGGTGGCTTTATTGTCTTGTTTAGATGGGATGAGGGTGTGTGAAGGAATTTCATATAGATGGGTGTGAGATTTGGAGGTGGTCGGGACTGTTTTCTTGTAAGTCTTTCTTCAAGTCTTAATTGACAATCAGTCATTTCCTCCTTTTATTCTGTGTCATTTCTTTTTTGTTTTGTTTTGATAGAGGCCTCGTTAATAAAGTTTTTTCTTCTTATTAAAAAAAAAGGAAAAAGGAAAGAAAGATATGTTGGCAATTCTGAAAGCTTTAAAAAAAGGAAAAAGGAAAGAAAGATATGTTGGCAATTCTGAAAGCTTCGTTCTATTTCCACCATAAGATTCTTACTAAGTTGCCATATTTGAAGTTTTCATATGTTGAATATGTTGCTTACACATTTTGTATGATAACAAATTTGCCAGGACCAAATTTTGCCGGTTGTGTCTTCCATTTTCTTACGCAGACTGCTTCATGCTGGAGTGTATCACAATGTTGCCTTACGTGCTACTTTCCTGGAATATAATAGACACTGGACGGATTCTGATTTCCAGTCATTAACTGCTGATGGATTGAAGAAGGAAATTCTTTCAGTGATTGAACATGAGGTTCTGTTTTAGATTCTATTCATTCTCACTCTCCCACTCTGTAAAAAACACCTCAATATAATATACATATTTTTTGTTTTCTTGAAAAATTAGTTTATGAGATTTCCTTCCCTTTTTTGTGTGTGTGCGTGAGTGTGCACGCACTCGCGCTAAGAAATGAAGACAAAGATATTGAAACGGAAAGAAGTAAATGCTATAATGAGGACCAACGTGTAGTCTACAAAGATTATTATTATGCTGACTTACTTTGTTCAGAGCTCATAATCAAAACCTTTGGTGCTTTGGATTTATGTGGTGCTGGTAGTTGACTGGATAATTTGATTTGAAAAAAGGAAAGAAGGTTTGCTGGTTCGTCTGAGGAGGAGGATTATCTTTTGGATGGAGTTTAGCTATGTCTCTTTTTGGGTTTTGTTTGATGATGAATTTCAGAGATTAATTTTTGCTTGGTTTTCCCTTACTCTTGTTAGATTTTAGTGAGCTGATAATGACAAATGGATATCAATGGCAGGGCGTGTGTGATAATCTTGCGTCAATTTATTGCTCCTGGAAAATTTTATGTGCACGCTACTTCCAGAACTGGTGCAATAGCAATGCACCTTGTGGTTTGCTTGTTGATTCAACGACTGGCTCCGTTGGTTTAATCAGAAAGGGTTCAGTATCCCTATTTCGCGGTCCAGAGGACATTGAGCAGCTTCTTGATGGTATGCCAATGACCTTTGGTTGTCTGAATTATTTGTAGGTTTGTTTCTGGACAAGTTGTTTTATTATGTTTTGGCCTTTTTAAAAAAAATATATATAAATAAATAAATATATATATACATTTCTCAATTAATTTTTCGTAAATTCTCATATTAGGTTCTTCTGACGAGCTTGGTGATCTTGTAAGCTCTGGATTGGATTTATTCAGTGACAAGCATGAATATGGGATTCTCGTTGATACACTCAGATGTGTTATTAGTATCAGCCAACAACTGGGAAAAGCAGCTTCGGACATATTTTATGAATTACTTGTTAGCAGACAAATTTTCCCATCTGAAGATATTGTTCCCCGCATACTGAAGGTTTTAGAAACTGGATATAGTTCAACGGTTGCTAGACAGTTTGTATCAGAGCTCGGTACTCATGTTGCTTGGGAGAAAAAACTAGTGGATCACAAAAACTTGAGGAAATTTTCAATTGACATGCTTCTGTCTCTTCATGCATTGTGCGAAAAAGCTAGTACGTGGAGCAGAGTTTTGAATATCATTGAGAAATATCTAAAGTTTCTTGTACCTCGGAAAATACTGCAGAATCTGGAAGCTGACACCTCATTGAGTATTAATGCTTCCATATTGGTCCAGGCTACTTCTCAAATTGCCAAAGTGATGTTTGAATCTGCATTTGATGTTCTTCTTTTCCTAAGTTATCTAGTAAACAGCAGTGGGCAGGTTAGTTCATTTTTTTTATATTGACGAGCTAACCTAATCTTCTTTTCTTTTTTTTTTTTATTAAGAAAAAACCTTTCATTGATTAATTAATCAATTACAAGGAGAGGAGAACAAAGTATCCTCCTCGAAACAAAGAAAGACAAAAAGTTCATCTCTGAACTATAAAGAAAACATACAATTACTGGTCACACGCCCATCTAATTTCCTATTACATTTTTCCAATTTAAAATGATTAATTGGAAAGGAATATTCTTAAAAACCTCGTCTGTGGAAGCCCATGTGAAGCAGAAATTTAGCTTGTCAAAAATATCCTCGACCCCCATCTCCTCCTTAAAAACTCTAGAATTCCTCAGTCCAGATATTCCATAACGAAGACATTACAAAACAATTCCACAGTGCTATCTCCATTTTGTTGGATCCCAAGCACACCATAACCGAATCTTCTTTATCCTTGCTTCATCTTCAGAAAATTAAAATTGAATAATCCGATTTACATTTAAACAAACCATTCTGCTCTTACTGTATGGTTTCTCCACCATTCTATACGCCAAACAAAGCTCCAATTTGGTAATGGCTTTTTTTTTTTTAATATATATTTTATATTTTTTGAATATTTGAACGCTCTAGCTTTGGGGTTGATAGTTGGATAAGAATATTTAGTTTCATTTTTGTTGGTTGTTATTTTGTGTTTCAATAGATCTCATTAGTTAAGACTATTTGTTCCCCACGCGCGCCCCCCCCCCCCCCCCCCCCCCTTCTTTTATCTCATTTATCTTAACTTTTTAATTAGAACTTCATACGACTTTTGCTTGCAGATTCATATGTTCCCTGATGATGTATCTAAAATACAACTGGAGTTGGTTCCAATAATTCAAGAAATCATTTCGGAATGGCTTATCGTTCATTTTCTCACCACTACACCATCTGAATCAGCATCCATTGAAGATTTTAGTTCCCAACTTTCATTGTTGCAAATAGGTTTGCTGCAGTTTCTTATGGAACTCCTACTGCTAGTCCTTTTTGTTGTTTGTAGTTGCCATATCAATATATATTTGAATAATGAATTTAAAAAAAAAAAAAATTGCTTGTTGTCTGTAAGATGCATGCCGTTGGAGTTGCAGAGTTTGCACTTTAGCAAGTCATGTTGCTGATTTGCTATCATTTTCGATTGTCTAGATAGCAACGCAAGGAGAAGATCATGGAACGACAAGCTTGGCAAATGTGATTTTCCTTTGGCTTTGGTATTCTTGTTAAATTATCAAAGTTTCCCTGGAGATCATCACCTCCATCAAAATATCTTCCAAATGCACCCGACATTATTATTTCTGTGCGGAACTTTAGTAGCTGGATCATTTGGGGAAAGACTGGAGAGTCCTCTACTTTCTTGAGCCATTCAACTGAGCTTGCATTGATCCTGCTAAGGCATGGGCAGTATGATGCTGTTGAGGTTTCTCTCCTAGATTGGATTTTTTTCTCTGTTGAAATATTAGTTAAATTGTTCCTTTCCTTCTGTTCATTATTTGTTTATAATTTCTGTGTAGCATCTGCTCAGTATGGTGGATGCACATTCACAAAAGGAGAGAACATTGGAAACCATTCAAGATACCGATGGTAGATGGTGCATACTTCAGCATCTTCTTGGATGCTGTCTTCTTGCTCAGGCACAACGTGGGTTACATGGGAAGCTTAAAGATAGGAAACTCAGTGAAGCTGTTCGATGTTTCTCCAGGTATTTCATATTACATAGACTTTTCAGTTGGCTTTTACTGTGGCATGCTTGGCCCTTGATAACCTCCTTTATAGCATCTCCAATGCGATGCCAAATTCATGTGTCAAAGCCATATTTTGGCATTTAAGTAGGAAAACCACCCTCCACTACAATGTTATTTCCAATGCTAAATTTGGCAAAGGACAAATTTTGGCATTTGGTTGCAATAGGTTGCATCAGAGATGGTTTTAGGACATTACCTGGTTACTGATAGGTGTTGCATTTGTTTTGCTGAGAGATATAACTTCTGAAACTCCAACCATATACATCTTCTTTCTCTTACATGTATCAAATTTTCTAATTGTTTTGAGAGAAGATTTGAAAAGTGTAGTGACTTTTTTTTTTAAATTTTTTCTCTTTCAAGGGAACCAAATTTGTTTACAAAATAATGAAGAAAGTAACCGGTTTCATTCTTATTCTTTGACAAGAGATAGAGACAAATTGTGTAAGAAATGGAAAGAAAAGAAAAGAGAGAGAGAGAGAGAGAGGAAAAACTGAAAAAGGGGTGAGCAATCCTTCAAGAACAATAACAAAATGGCACAAAAATTATTGTTGATTTTATTGATTTTGTGAAATCCATTTTTGTTCCAAATGTCAGCCAATAATCTTACAGTAACATTTAGTAATTTCATTGCTTGACTTTTAATAGAAAGTGTAGTTTTGATTTGACATGGCAAAGAAAAAACAAAATTTAACGTGTGTGTGTATCTGTAATATACAGATGACTGTAAAAAATGACACTTCACTAGCAAGCTGTAGTTTAGCCCTTTTCTTTTTTTCTGTTTATAACATATAATAATTAGAAGGGGAAAAAATATATCATATTAGGCCAAAGCGAAAGAGTAGATTAGGAATTTCCTTAACAATTCATAGAATTTTTTGTTATGGTAGGTTAACAATTTTCCTTGTCATGGTAGGCTTGAAAGACGTCTTATTATGGTTATTGTCTTGTTAATGACTTAAAGGCTCCTCTTCTGCCTTCGATGGGTTTTTGAACTTTTGATTTGATTAATCGATGCAGAGCTTCATCTGCAAAAGATGCTGCCCAGGCTTTGCAGAGTTTGCCTCCTGAAGCAGGCTTGCCACATCTTGGTTTCGGTGAGTTGATTTAAAAAGAATTCCAGTTTGATACGACACAGATCTTTTCACATGATAGTCATCGTACTAAATCCTTTGCCTTATGTCTTTTCTTGCCTTTCAGGAGGTATCATATCAGATGCTGCATGGAAGCTACATTATTATCAGTGGGCAATGCAAATGTTTGAGCAGCATAATATTAGTGAAGGTGCATGTCATTTTGCTCTTGCTGCACTCGAGCAAGTTGAGGAAGCTTTGATTACAAAAAATGAGCAACATAGTCAAGATCCATTTGATGAATCAGCCGCCACGATCAAAGGACGACTTTGGGCAAATGTCTTCAAATTTTCTTTGGATCTTAATCACTTTTATGAGGCATACTGTGCAATAATAACAAATCCGGATGAGGAGAGCAAATACATTTGCTTAAGGCGTTTTATAATTGTACTTTATGAGTGCAATGCCATTAAGGTTTCTACCCAACTTCCACCCCCTATTTTGTATTATCTTTTTACTTTCAATATTCTGTAGAATTAACTTTTCAACTTCTAGTAATATAATATGGATCTTCAGCAATCGTCGAAGATCTTTCTACTGTTTTGAGAACTATTTTGTCGAAAACGGAAAAAAGTATTCTAACCCAACATGGTACTTACTGAATTGACAGATGCTAAAAGATGGACAATAGATGTTTTAGAAGTGAACTTATGCTTCTGCATCTTAAATAACTTATTTCTCTAATTCTAAGATACAAGTTGAAATAATGTGATGCTTTATTACATGTAGGTTATGATTAGCTTTCTTCCAAGGCTAATGCTTTTTGCACATCTGTTAATCATATTGATTTTCATGATTTCAGATTCTTTGTGGCGGTCAACTTCCCTTCATTGGTTTAATTGACAAGGTAGAGCAAGAGCTTGCCTGGAAGGTATATCTTTGGCTCTTTGCACGCTAAGCAGAGTACTTGTGGCCACAATAGTCTAAAGTGTAATTCATGCACACTAATGGCCAGCTCATTTGTGTGTAGGCGGAGCGTTCGGATATTTTAGCAAAGCCGAACTTGTATAAGTTGCTTTATGCATTTGAAATGCATCGACACAACTGGCGGAAAGCGGCAAATTACATATACCAGTATTCAACTCGTTTAAAAACTGAAGCAGCTCAGAGGGACTGCCAGCATAGTTCGTTGGATTTGCAAGAAAGATTATATGGGCTTTCTGCTGCTATCAACACACTTCACCTTGTTCATCCTGCTTATGCTTGGATTGATCCTCTGTTTGAGAGACATGCCCATGACGAGAATTATCCAAGTAAAAAGGCTAAAAGAACAGTGGAAGAAGAGCGTAAATAATGCAGCACTCTATTTATATATACTCGTGAAAGTTGAATTATAGTTTATTTTTCTGATTGAGAAATATGTAAATTTTCTGCAGAAGAAGGTAATGGCCTTCAGCCTCAGAAGTGGCAATGTATTGATATTGAGAAGATTGAGAATGAATTTGTGCTAACTTCGGCAGAATTTTTGCTATCATTGGCACAAGTAAAATGGAAGTGCACCGGTAAAAAGCCTTTATCTTGACTTAATCTGCTTATTAGGCTTTGAAGATTTGAAATCCTATTTGTACCATCACTTGTCTTTATCTTTGTTATTGACTTATTCCAGGTAATCTTTCAGGAAATCGTGAGGACTTGCCAAATTTGGTTGATCTCCTAGTCCAGGCAGATTTGTACGATATGGCATTTACAGTTCTTCTAAGATTCTTCAAGGGTTCCGACTTGAAGAGGTGTAATTCTATTTTACTGTAAGTTACTATTACAGTAATTGTGTTTGTGCGCTCGTACCTGAAATGTAACTTGGGTTCTTTTCTACACAGGGAACTGGAAAGAATTTTTTGCACTATGTCACTGAAATGCTGTCCAGATAAAATTGATTCTTCATGGACAGGAGCAGGGTAAGATGAGTCTCATTCTTGTCACAGAATTGGCTTTAGATAATTTTGAAGTTCATGCCATCCATATCTGGTCGCCATTCCATTTTCTCAATTGACGTCGTACGGTCACAAATGCTAACACTTGTAATGAATCAGGGACGATCGGCTAAAGCATGTTCTTCTGTTACCTTCATCAAAGAATGATTTAGTTGTACATGGCTCCCCTGATATGAGTTCGACAACCCAACAATTCAAGGGGAATAGTCAATGGGTTACGCTTGAGTTGTATCTTGTTCGTACCTCTACATGCCCTAAAATAGTTTCTTCTAAGTTTTCTAAATGAAGGAAAAGCTTCCCTTTAATTTGTTCTGAAATATAAAATAATGTTTTTTTTTCTCTTAATTGCTGTGAGCTATCTTATTAACTAAGTTCTTCCTTTTGATATACTCCTTTTTTTCAGGGAAAATACAAGGGTTTTCATGCCAGATTACCATTAGTTGTTGCTGAAACACTTCTTCGGGCAGATCCACAAATTGATTTGCCTCTTTGGCTAGTTAATATGTTCAAGGTAATTCTCTAGTAAAAAAGTTGATTATGGATTGGGTTTCTCAAACCACCATGCTGTTTAAGGTCTGTAATTAGTATTTGTTCATTTGAGAATTATCCAGAAGTATTAAGTATGTTGTTAAAAAAAATGAAGATTACAAATTCTCCCAAAAGATAAAGTGAGTTGGAGGTGGAACAGCTTAGGTTTTGTACTTAAACTATCTTTTAAGAGTTTTCTCTGCCATTTTTCCATAGGCTACAATCAGGGTTAAAATTAGTATATAGAATAGCAGTAACATCTTCTCGACCGACCAAGGTAGTTATCCTAGTCTTTACCATCAGACCTTCTGGCTAAACTAGTATCTTGATTAGCATTAACATCTTCTCGGAATGAGGTCTAATAAATTTTTGATGGAGATGCATTTAATTCTGAGCAAACTTTTTAGCTTTTCCCTCTTTTTTTTTTTTTTTTCCTTTATTGTTATTTCTTTCATTCAAATTTAGTTCATCCTTCTCATCACTGCTGTTTTCTGTACTTGAAAACTGAGAATTGTAGCTTCTTTCTTTTCAATTGAATGTGGATTCTCATGTTGTATAAAAGCAAGTGGAATCATGCTCCATACATCTCACAATTTGCTCGAGTTATGGCAGGATGGTCGAAGCGAGAGGACTTGGAGGATGACCGGGCAAGAGTCAAATCCCGCATTATTGTTTCGTTTATATGTCGATTATGGTCGTTATACCGAAGCTACAAATCTTTTGCTCGGGTATATAGACTCATATGCATCAATGGTAATTTCTTTTCCTTCCGAAGTATATTTTTAAAACGACACCATGAATCAACGGTAAATACTGTGACTGATTGCAGCTCTTTGTTTCTATCTTCAGCTACTTTGTTTCAGCAGTGCTAATATTATTTGTTCTTTCTGTTTTGTTTTTCTTAGGATAATTGTATAGCTTTCTTGAGAGTGTACTCCTATATGAATGAATTTATTTGTGTATTTTGTGTATCTCCAATATTGCAAAGTTGTTCATATCTGTCATGCACCGTCCTTATGTATGACGCGTATTTGTGAATGGATCCCTTATATGTGGTCAACGATCTCCTGATTCTATGTGTATTTCATATTGGTCAATCTTTAATAAATGCAGCCTTATTCGTGTTTTAAGGCTTTCTGGCTATTATTTTTCATGTTCATAATCTTTAGATGGTTCTTACTTGCAAGTCTTTCTTTGAGTTTTCACTGTTCCACTGGATTGGCTGAAGATGTGCCATCACATTTTACAGAGACCAGCGGACGTGATCAATCGGAAAAGACCCTTTGCAGTTTGGTTTCCGTATATGGCAATCCAGCGGCTATGGTGCCAACTTGAGGAACTTATCAAGCTGGGACACATGGTGGATCAATGCAAAAAACTCAAAGAGCTATTACAAGGAGCCTTGCAGAGACATCTTACGCTGGTAAGCTTTGTTATCCTCCTGCAGCTCATCATGAAATGGCATTTGACCTTAAGGCTTTCTATGAAAGTGCATACGAGAATTTTATCCATTGTCCATTATTTTCAGTTAAAGGTGGACTCCGATGATGCATCTGCCGCTGTTTAAAGATCTAAGCAAGATACCTATTGCCCAAGAAACACTGAAGTAGACGAATCATCCGGAAGATGAAGTCCAGTTTTTGAGCGTTAAAAAATGCATCGATCTGTATGACGATTTTGGCAGGAGTGTATGTATTCGGCCTCATTATAAATGCAATATTTAGTTTCGTAAATTTGCATTCAGATATAGTTGAATTGCAATTACCTTTTGTAGTGTAGTTCTAGTGAACAATCAAAGCAGTACAAAAGCTCAAAAAGTGATTTTCCCGTTCTATTTATTTTTATTTTTTTCTCTTTTAAATTTCCTGGCAAAAAGTAATGAGCGTAAGACAACTGGAAAGTAGTCCTATGGCTATTTCGAGAGGAAGAGTGCTTGGATTAGTTACAAATTATGTGGAAATACTTCAATATAGCACTTTCACATTTCCTCATTTAATATTTTGGTGGAAAATTCGTCGTCAAATTTAACATGACAAATTCGATAACAAGGATGACACTGCACAGGAGATCATTTTATCACCCAAATGTCAATTTACCATTAGCATGTCAATTTAGCAATCTGTCAAAGATGCTCTAGCAACGAAGTGGGTCTGAAAGATTCTGAGGTCATGTCGAAAGGATAATAAAGAAGAATCTAAAATTGGCGTGGCATATAATTCTAATTGTGGGGCTCACAATTATTACAAGAAGCATGGGAAAGACCAAGGCTTTCGTGTGATCAGAAATGATATAAAGTTTGACAAGAAGTGTGTCCTTTACAAGAGCCATATCACCATAAGACGAATTGTAATGTAAACATCAACATAGAAGTTGACTTTTGATGTCTACAACAACACAATGAGTGTCAATCTTGAGCACGATCATGCAAAAATTATATTTTAACAGTTTATGGAAGTGTCAAAAGTGGAACTATTCCCATTTTTTCAAAATTTTATCTTCATTTGCTTTCTTTTCTTTAGAATTATACCTTCTTTTTCTTTCGCTTTCTCCACTTTTTAGCTAATGGACGCCTCACTTTTTACTTTTTTTTCTTCTTCTTCTTCTTCTTCTTTTCTCCCTAATTTTCTCTTCTCTCTTTTTTTTTTTTAATAAAAAAGTTTCCCTTAAAGTTTTGTATCTTTTAAATGTCTTATTGACACTTTTTGGCTCCTCATTTATTTTAATAAAATAAATGTTCTTAACAAAACTAATGTCCTTCAAAAGCACGATTTTGAAATGTAACAAAGAGTTGAGTTTACATGCAAAAAAAGACTTGAGTAGCATGATCAAGCTGGTGTTTCGTTTTTAAAACTACTTTCTTTTAAAGAATAAAATAAATAAATAAACTGCCATCTTTTTCCAAAATTTGAAAATCTACTTTTTTTTTTTAAGATTTAAAGTTAAATAGCCTTTTATTTTTAAGTTTTTTTTAACAATGACCAAAGTTTCTACAAAATTAGGTAAAATGTCCTTTTTTATAAAATAGTCAAATCAATTTTTTTAAATGCTCAATTAATAATTGACCAAATTTGATTACTAATTGATTAATTATGATCAATCATTAATTGAAATAATGTAAATAATCAATTTATGTAATCTATCACTGATTGATTAACCTAATTTTCCTTCTTTTTTTTTTTTTTTTTGATAAGTTGACCTCTTTTGTGGTTGCATGCATAACTATAAGATGTAGTTGTATAGTTTGTATCCTATCCAATTTAAATTTAAAGAAAAAAAAAACCTTACAATTGTTGCAACCTCTTTTTCAAAAGTGATATAACCTAATTAATTATGAAAACGGACATAAAAATTAGAGTTACCCAAAATATTTATGTTTTTTCTCATAATACCACTTTTGCTTTTTTTTTATTATTATTATTATTACACAAATGTCCAAAGCATCCCTTGTATTTGTAAAATCTATCACAAAACACGTCCAAAGCAGCAAGCACTTAAAGGAAAATTATAGTAAATAACATTTTTTAGGAAAATAATTGAAGTAAATAACAAGGTTTTAAAATAGGGATTTAGAGGTAAATAACCTCTTTTTAATAAGTTTTTTTTTTTTTTAACAAATAGCCATAAATTTTAAAAATTTGTTAAAATATCATTTTTTTTAAATGGTCAATTAATTTTCTTAAATAGTCAATCAGTGATTAACTAAATCTGAAAAAAGATATCAATGGCCATTTTACTAAATAAAAAAAAGTTCAACCATATATTAAATTAGGTGACCAAAATAGGTCACCCACACTAATTTTCCTATAAGATATTTGAAGTAAAATAATAACATATTTATAAAACGTAAATAATTCATTTATCTTATAAATTTATTATTATTATTTTTTACTGCAAGTATTTTATATAAAAAAAAAAATTTTAACTTCTTTGCCCTTGAAGTTTTGGAAAGACCATAACTCTCCTCCTCAGTCTTAAAATTATGCATTGGTTGAAGGATATTTTGAAAATTGAATGAAAATTAAGGAACTTTGTGTTTTTGCGCTTATAATTTTTGGAGTTGCTTTTGTGTTTGGAAATTTTTGCGTTAGAGTTTATTCTTTTTTTAGAATTTTAAAAATTTATTTTTTATAGCATAATTGTTGAATAATGCTTTAAACTATACTTATTATAGACTGGAAATGCACTTTGCTTTCAAATTCCAAAACGTCCTGTTCTCCCGAACCTTGAAATTGTAATAGATTTGCCTCTTAATGTTAGTTTTTTAACGGAAAAACTCACTTGACATGCTCATAACAAGAAAATTAGTTATACAAATTCATTCTAAATTATAGGTTTTAAACACTTTGCCACACCGCTGTGTAACATCCATTTCTTCGATTTATACTACATTAACATATTAAGTCCTTCTGCATGAGTTTATTTATATTTTATTTTTAGAAGTGTAATTTCTTATATTTCTAGTAGTTTTAATTAAATAACGTAAAATGTATATTAGAATAGATGGTAAAATAATAATTGTGTATTTAACATCTCAATAACCATATTTATCATTTGATATGTGTAACTTCCATTCATCAAAGTAGAAAGAGGACTAAATTTATAAACATAACAAAAATTAAAGAGAAGGGACGTTATATTTTGAAATTCGGTAGTCACGGTGTTACAAGTCTAGGGGAATTTTTATTCCCTAATAAAATGACAAAAAGTGATATTGTAACTAAATATAGTGGTGTTTTGGGTATTTTCCCATTTCTTTTGCCCAAAAGAAAAACGACGAGAACTGAGAAAGAAAGAGGACACTTTTAGAGTGATTTCTCAGCCGCTGCCCAGTAACCCATTTGCACTGCAGCTCTTCTCCGCAGGATTCACCCGAGAGAGGTTAGTCTACAATTTCAAGCCCTTCTTTCTCTCTCTCTCTCTCTCTCTCTCTCTCTCTCTCTCTCTTAATTCATTATCTTGATTACCCAAGTCGACGGTTATTAATTCAAGTTCTACAATTTTGACGAAAATTCGATTGTTCCATTAGTTCTGTTCCATTTTTTTTTCTTTAGTTTTCACTTTGTGCGTTTAGTTTAGTTTTTTTTTTTAATAATAATAATTAAAAATGGGTCTGATGATAAATTGCCGAAGAAGCAGACAAGAAAAGGGCAAACAATGAAACGGGTCGTAGTTCTTTGAAAACCATCTGAGGTTTTCTCACTGTTCTTCAGCTACTATTTATATTTACTTACTTATTTATTTGAAGTTTGATCTGTTGTTTTAAGATCCATTATGTTATCGTTCTGCTTTGTTTTAGAATTGCTTGCTGTTTTTTTTTTTTTTTTTTTCATTTCATTTGTATTATCATATCTTATTCATTTGTAATTGGGTGTTTTTTTTTTCCCCCTTTCTCTGAAGAGACAATTTATACACTTACATAGCAAGTTGGTGGATACTGTATTGTATTAGTATCTATTTGTTTCTTGCTTTAAGCTGTTTGGTATTATCCCTTTACATATGTAAATAATGTAGATATGTTTATGCCTTATAGCAAGTTATCTAGTTGTTTATTCTTTCCTGTGGCGGGGTGTTGGAGGAGGGTTAGAACGCGTTGGATAAAATGTTTAACAGAGAATTTTTTTTCTGTGAAACATGGAGTCATCCCTTCAAGTCCCCTCTATAACTCGCTAGTTGTATGGTGCTCAAATGGTGTTTGATGTAATAACCGAGAGAGTTTTATTTGTCGAACATAGACTCATTAGCCAAATGAGGAGAGAGAAAGTGAGGAGAGTGGAGAGTGGAGGTGATGAGAGAGAGTGAAGAGAGAGAAGGAGAGGAGAGACAAAGTGAGTTGAGTGAAAGAGAGGAAAAGAAAGTACAGTAATATTTAAATTATTATATCTAATATGTATATATCTCCGTCTAGCTTTCCATAGAGATTCCGAACAAAACCTAAAATTTAGTTTGTTGTCAGGATGCTGATTTGGTAAATTTTGAATTTTGACATTGATTATGCAAAGTTGATTCATTCAGATCCTTGTAGTTTGTTCTATAGTAATAAATTGCAGTTTTGGATCTTTTGGATTCGGGAAAGAATTATTATGCATTTCAATATTTTTATCTGTTCTTACGGTCAAGTAGATGTTTCCTTCCTATGTAATGATGCGTTTAGCTATATGCTAGACATCTCTTAGTATAAAACTGCATCATTTGGGGCTTATTGATTTTAGATTTGTATGTTTTTAACTGAAAGCAACATTTGTAATACTCTGATTTTCAAAAGAGGACTTTAGTCGAAATAAACTTGTACATTAGTATGCGAAAATTTTGGTGTTAAATATTACGGAGAATATGGATAAGTTGAGAAGGATGCATCTAGTTTATCATAGGATTTTTACATATCGAAACTCTTAACCCTTTTTCATTTTAATTTGTTGGTGATTTTGTTAGAAACTTTTCGTTTTTATGGAGTGAGACCTAGGAAAACGAAGTATGATGGTTTCTCATTGTTGTTTGCGAGTCTGTTGCGAATGTTTTGAGGGAAAACCTAAATTTTTTTTTGTCATGACTTTGGATAAAATATGTGTTCCTCTCTGTCGGCAGTTGCGTTTCTTTCAACTTGTATCCTGCTTGTTCGATGCACAGCTGAAGTCTATGCAAGAAATTTAGGATTTCTTTTTCGTTTCTTTTCTAGAAATTTATTCTCCTTTATTTAAAATTGAATAGGGATTTCTCTGTTCTGAATTTTTTGGATAGAGAAGGTTGCCAGCCAGTTAATCATGTGTAACAACATGGATCATTATATATTTATAGTATAGGCACTCGCTATTTTTCTTGTTATCATCATTCTTTCAGGGTGATCCAGTTTAACAACCCCGTGTTTTGAAATGTACAGTTTTGAAGTAAATATTTTCATACATAATGGGTCGGAAAGCTGGCCAACTTCGGATTAATGTGAAGAAATTTGGCGGATTGAACAAACCATGCATGAAGGAAATGACATCATTTCTCAACTGCTTATCTCTTAACAATAACAGTGACGAGAAGTGTGCCCGGTTTAAGGAACAACTAAATGCTTGCATGGCTGCCCAGGTAGGCTCTTTTATTGGTTTCTTCGATTCTGCGTCTTCAGAAATTTGCTTTCTCATTTATTTTTGAACTCTTTTACGTGTTCCTGCACAGTAAATTTTCTTTTAGGATCACCCCTAAAGCTAGGTGATTGCTTTCATTGCAGACCAATGCCAAGAAGAAATTGGGAACCATTAATTATCATCTGGCCAGGCTTAGCAGGGGTCGTAAGTAGTTCGGATTTCTGGAACCAAAAACAGAAAGAAAACTTTGGTAGTCGGCAGTTGCAGAGGCTTAAAAGAAGTAGGCATTTTATTGTTACATCTTGAGATTTTGTGTATCATTTTGCATTTTGAAGATGTGAAACATTTTTTTTTTAAATGAAAAATAAATTGAAATGTTAACGTGATTTCAGTGTGTGACCATGTTTTGATGCATTGGCATATTCTTTTTGATTTGCCTGTCTGATAAGGTTCCATTTTCTTCTTTTGACTCCATTTTCCATGGCTGTACGACCTAAAAGATTTAAACCTTGAGAAATTGTATGAAATGGCTTTTCGTTTAGCAAATATAAGGTGATTGATTATTTGTATTCTGTCTCCAAAACTGCTTAGTTTGCTTAAAATTTTGTACTCAAATTCTATTTTGAGTTCCATGATAAGGTCGTCTAAGTAATAGGAATTGCTTATGAATTATCAATTTTTTATTGGTAAGTGTTTAAAAAATTACCGTGTCACTAAAGTTATTGTCTGCCATTACTTAAGTTAATAGCCCATTAGGATGAAGTAACCATTTGACTCTACATAGCTGGTGAGTGTAATCACCGATGGTTAAAAAAATAATAATAATCATTAAATATTTTGTACCTACATGTATTTAAATGTACATAAGAGATGATATTGTAATTAGCTTTTAAATTGACTGATAAAGCTGGCAAAAAGAAAGTGGTGAAATAGTTTTATTAGTCAAGGCACGAGTGATTTTTGTACGATCTCTTATTTTTATGGAATAAAACTGAGATGAATGAGTTAACAAAAAGCGATTAGTAAGATTTTTCATCTATCTGACTCTAGTCTTCTCATTCGGGACCTTTTGAATATATATGTATATATATAGTCCGATCACAAGTGTTTGTCTGGCAAGATCTCAATCTTAAGGTTCCCTATGATAGGTTTCAATGTTGAATACAAACAACTACACAATTATTTATATACCTTTAATTAGTTTAATTGTAATTTTTCCAACCAAGTATGGGACTCGTGGGACCCACTCTTAATAAGATGGGGACGGGACAAGTTCTTCCATTCGAATCAAGATCGGGACGAGGACGGGAGAACACTCCTTGTCCCGCCCCCGCCTCTGCCCTATATTTAGAAAAGAAGCATACATATGGTTAATGTTTTAACATGATTTTAGTTTTAACAACAAACCATATAATGGTCACTCAACATAAATTTGTAGGAATGTGATTTGTAGGAAGGGCTTTAACTTATTATTTTGTTACTGGCGAATTCAAAGTTTTATCGACGGCATGGATTGGGGGGCGGGTATACCACCTCCAATGGGGATTCTCCGACCCTGTTTCCGCCTCTTTTTAAACTAGGATGGAAGAGGGGAAGTATTTCGCCACCTAACTCGTCCGATCACCATCCTTATCACATATCTTGATTGGAAAAGGCCTCCTGACTCGTCCGATCACCATCCTTATCACATATCTTGATTGGAAAAGGTTAAGGTTGTCCGAAACAAAACTATTCTCAATGTCAGAAGATAAGAATGGGATGGTGGAGGCTAAGTACTGAAATGACAGGGTGTCTGTAGTTTGTTTAAATATTTTGTTTAAACACGCATTATGCAAATTTATCACTTTCTAAAAATTCTTTGATTCTCGCAAATTTATTGACAAAAATCCATTTTTACCCCTTAGATCACTGTCTTGGTCTATCAGTTTATCGGCGATGGACTGTAGTTCGAGAATAAAAATTAAAGAAAATTAAAATCAAATTCATATCCAAATTTTCTAAATATAAATATATAGATTCGTACTTTCTGATCATATTCAGATTTGAAATATTAACAAAATATTTATACCAAAAAAAAAATCATGTTAACATTTTATGTTTAATGTGCAATTTTAGATCAATGGACTAAAAATAATGAAAACCATATGATCAGATTTAGATAACAACGTGGGAAATGGAGATCCGAAGGAGGCTTTAGGTAGTTCTACTGCCGTGCCACAAACAGATCTCACCACCGTGGCCTTGGAGTGGCAAGATCCAACCGCAACAGGCGATGCACGAGGAGATTTGTCGGCACAACCTTCGAATAATGAGGTTCACTTTGGCCGTGGCATCCCCCTCTCGACGGGATCTGGCTGCAAAAGCTCCAGCACGACGGGATCTAGTCGTTGCGGTGCTTTGTGTGACGCAAATAAAATGTCATTTACTTCAATTATTTACTATGAAAATACTATTTATTCTTTCCCTAAAATTAAGAGAATTAAGGGAAAATAGTTAGTTTTAAGGTTGGTTTACGATAAATTACCCAAGTTTTTAATAATAAAGAAATGGTCATTCAAAAAGAAAAGGAATAGTTTCATGATACTTTAAGAATGACAAAATAATAACTCACATGACTTTATTACCCTTATTTTACATAATATTTTGAATTTTAATTCCTCCGACAAAGTTTGCTATAAAAGTAGAACTAATAATGATAGGGTTAATTTCACTTTTAGCACATCTGAAAAAAATAATTGTAAAAACAGCAGCACTTTTTGTTTCATTCAATTTCAGCACTTAATGTGGGGCCCAGTAGCATTTAATGTATATCAAATTACAGGTTTACCCTCATCTCCTACCCACTAAAGAATCTCTCTCCCTCGCATGGCCCAAAAAAGTTTTTCAAACCACCATGTACAGTGGTTTAGAGAGAGAAAACTGAAATCTAGAGAGAGAGAGAGTCAACACGCATCAGAAACTTATTTCTTTTTTCACTTTTCCGCCTAGCCCCCCCACCCATTTTGAAACCCGAAGCTTCATATAATATAGATAAACTTCCATGTAAAGAGAGAAACTTCCATTTACAGAGAAAAACTTCCATCGAAAGTTTTTTTTTTTAATTATAATTTTTTATCATTTTTAAGTAAATGTCATAACCATTATGACCACCTGGTCATAACCGTTATGACCACTTTTTTTAAAAAAAAAAATTTACATTTTTACTATTTTTTATCAATGGTCATAACCATTATGACCACCCGGTCATAACCGTTATAACCAGTTTTTTTTTATATTTTTTTTTACTATTTTTTAGCTATGGTCATAACCGTTATGACCACCCGGTCATAACCGTTATGACCAGTTTTTTTTTTTAGAATTATATTTTTTATTTTTTTTTTAGTCGAACTTTTTTTACTATTTTTTAGCAATGGTCATAACCATTATGACCACCAGGTCATAACCGTTATGACCAGTTTTTTTTTTTTTAGAATTTAAATTTTTTTTTAAGTCGAACTCTTTTTAATATTTTTTAGCAATGGTCATAACCATTATGACCACCCGGTCATAACCGTTATGACCAGTTTTTTTTTTTATAATTTTTTTACTATTTTTTAGCTATGGTCATAACCGTTATGACCACCCGGTCATAACCGTTATGACCAGTTTTTTTTTTTTTAGAATTATATTTTTTATTATTTTTTTTAGTCGAACTTTTTTTACTATTTTTTAGCAATGGTCATAACCATTATGACCACCAGGTCATAACTGTTATGACCAGTTTTTTTTTTTTTAGAATTTAAATTTTTTTTTAAGTCGAACTCTTTTTAATATTTTTTAGCAATAGTCATAACCATTATGACCACCCGGTCATAACCGTTATGACCAGTTTTTTTTTTATAATTTTTTTATTATTTTTTAGCTATGGTCATAACCGTTATGACCACCCGGTCATAACCGTTATGACCAGTTTTTTTTTTTTTTAGAATTATATTTTTTATTATTTTTTTTAGTCGAACTTTTTTTACTATTTTTTAGCAATGGTCATAACCATTATGACCACCAGGTCATAACCGTTATGACCATTTTTTTTTTAGAATTAAAATTTTTTTTTTAAGTCGAACTTTTTTTAATAATTTTTAGCAATGGTCATAACCATTATGACCAGTATTTTTTTTTTTAAGAATTAATTTTTTTTTGTCGAACTTTTTTTACTATTGGAATAGCAATGGTCATAACCATTATGACCACCCGGTCATAACCGTTATGACCAGTTTTTTTTTTTTAAGTATTAAATTTTTTTTTGTCGAACTTTTTTTATTATTTTTTAGCGATGGTCATAACCATTATGACTACCCGGTCATAACCGTTATGACTAGTTTTTTTTTTTTAAGAATTAAAATTTTTTTTTTTAAGACGAACTTTTTTTACTATTTTTTAGCAATGGTCATAACCATTTTGACCACCCGGTCACAACCATTATGACCAGTTTTTCTTTCTGTGAAACAGTTTCATGAAATCCATTTGGACTCGTTCTGCTTTCATGAATGTGAAACAAGGGCAATACATACCTACTCTTATTAATAATAAAACGCGGTTTGTAAGGATTAATTTAACCCTTACTCTTGAAATTGTAGAAGTTATTACAATATGACATATAAATTTAACAAAAAATTTATATTTTCTACAATTAATGGGAATGTTTGAAATGAAAAAATAGTATATGTGTCAGGCGAAGTCCTTGTCGACGTCGTCATCACTTTTGTAATTTCATTCAATTTTCCGGTTGGCATGCATCTACAAGTAACATGCTAGCCACTCCCGAAATAGCCTCATCCGTCCAGCTATTACCCAATAACTGACGTCCCTCCCTTCTATTAAGTATTCAGCAAATTTAATGGTAAACACTCCACAGTCACCCCTGTTGCACAAATGACAAAGATTATTAATTTTCACTTCAACTTTTGAATGCAGTATAGTCGTTTGGAAATGTTGTTTTTCTTGCACTCACCCATTGGATTGTTGAGGGATGTCTTTCATGATAGTGATTGGTAATGGGTTAATTCCAGCAGGTTCTCTTGGTTTGCAGGCAAACAAATCTAAGCGTTCAGCCAGCAATGGAATGAATATTGCTAAACATTCCATGCCTTCTCGGACCTTGACATTGTGTAGTCCTTCATGCTGCAGAGAGTCGTACACGTCAATGGTCCAGCTTGTCAGATCGAGCTTCGCTAATACCCAATGTTTAAGGTCAGCCAAATGCACTGGTATTAGCACAGTTATCACGTCAAACCATGATGCCCCACTCTGGACATTAACGCCAAGCATTATCTTGAGTACAGTTTCACAGGTTCCCCAATCGAACTTCTCGGGTGCACTCTAGTATATACGCCACAACGATCGAACCTTTGAACAAAAGGTAATGATGTGATTTCCCTGCTAGCATTTATGCCTCGGTTTGCGTGTAAAGTTACCCCTAATAAGAATATAATTAATTTATGTTCATCTTTTTATAGTTGCTTTTCAAACCGATAATAACCACGGAATTCGGTCATAACGGTTATGACCACCCGGTCACAACCATTGTGACCAGGGTAAAATAAGCTTTACACAGCGGCTCACAATAGTCACAACCATATTGACCAGCCGGTCACAACGAATTTGACCGTCTTTTTAAGGCCCTTCCCCAAAAGTTAATGTCGCGATGTACAAATATGAATACAATGCCTCTGTTTCCGTGTACGGTTTCCACCAATAATATTCTATTAATAATAATAAAATGATTAACAATTTATTTAAGGGAAAAATTTACAGTTAATTTTTTTTTTTAAAAACCGATAACCACGGAGTTCGGTCACAATGGTTGTGACCGGGTGGTCACAACCATTGTGACCATGGTAAAAGCCATATTACACAGATTTGCCCCCTAGTCACAACGACGGAGTTGGCTTTGTTGGCCGGGTCCTTAAGGGTACTGAATTGGTACACGTTTGTCGATTGTGTCCATAGCCATTACATTTACCACAACGAACGGACTCATGATCTTCACCTTGGGACAAAATCCTTCGAACTCGTGGCCTTCTGGGACCACGCTTCGTTTTGGGAGGATTGACGATTTGCGACCTGATTGATTCAGGCACATCCCAGCCATCAGAGCTGCCAATAGGATGGACTACAGACGAATAACAACCATAAAGATAATCTTTCGTGTAGTATGTCGAGCAATAATTGTATGGATCTATCCGTCGGTGGTTACACACGGCCATGGCATGAGGGCAAGGAATTTGATCGACCTGAAATCGTCTACACGTACATGTCTTTTGGCTTATATCAACGATCCATATTTGGCTGGCATTGTTGGTGACAGCGTACTCAAACTGATCGGCTGGCCGCGGCTGTAAGAAGGGGAAATTTAACAATTTCAGACAATTTGGATTAAGGGAAAATCCGCATATACCATATACGTGGTGGATGTTGGCATGAAAACGTACCGTTACTTTTAGGCCTATTGAGAAGTTGGTGTGAAGCATCTTCTCAGCCTTTGGAGCAAGTTTCGATGACAATTTTAGGGCCTCCTCACGCCTGTTGACAAACCATCTTTGTTGTAGTTCCCTCAACCATTCCATTAAGAATCCAACTGGCATTAACCTGGCTTTCCGATCAACATTATTCAATGACTCCGCGATATTGGTTGTCATGATTGCATACCTCCGGCCGTTGAAATATGCTCGCGACCACTTTTTCGGATCGGCCTGCATGAGGTATCGGTGCATGCCGGGGTTACAAGTACGGATGGATTCCATATGACGATGGTGCTCACTTAAAAGATACGACCTCGATGCACCATCAAAATAGGTCTTCAAAGGGCCTTTGAAATCCTTGTACTTGGTCTTAAGGTTTGCAGCCAAGTGTTGGACGCATATCCCGAAGGCAGCGTTCGGATACACGAGTTTGGCTGCATACTCGATACCCTTATACCTATCAGCCACAATAACAAGAGAATCTTTAGGGCCGATTGAATCCCTGAGCTTCTCGAAGAACCAGGTCCATGAGTCGTTGCTTTCGGACTGAACGATACCAAATGCAAGTGGAAATATGCAGCCATTTGCGTCGTGACCGCATGCTGCAAGAAGCACCCCTCCAAATTTGGCCTTTAATGCGGATCCATCAACCACAATTACTGGTCGACAATAAGGCCAACCGTGCTTCGAAGCAGCTACGCACATGTAGAGACATTGTAAGCAATTTGATGAGTCCATCTCGATGTCAATGTCGGAACCAGGATTTTTCCTCTTAACCATTTCAGCCCACGCAGGAAGAACTGTAATGTAATCAAGTTTTTAACAGTTATTAAAGCGTATTATAAGACTTATAATATCGGTGATGAACGTATTATAAGATAGAGTAAAGGGAAGTGAATTACCATTGTATGACTCTGTATCATTGCCCCTCAAGCTGGTTAGTGCTGCTTCCTTACCTCGTCATGCTCGAAGATAATTGAAAGAGACTCTAAATTCGGCCTGCATGTCTTGCATGATTTCTCGAGGTCTATATGAGGTATTAGTCGGATCCAAGTATTTTGCCTTGACACACTCCCCAATCATCCAACTCTTGGCTTGGCGATGATGCCCTTGAACAATTTCAAGTGAGTAAGTATGGACGTCGTCGAACCGCTTCACGACAAACATTTCACTACCTCGCATCCTCGTCGCACGCAGTTGCCATGGACATTTTTGGATATCTATACATATAACGTGTAACAGTGTAGAGGTCGACCTCTTCACCCTGAATTGATAGTGTTTACTCATGGCATCGTGATGAAGATGGTATTGCAACAACTTTTTGTTAAGAAAAATACAGTTTTCTGCGAATTGTGACAGGTGTATAATCAGCAACAACTATTGAGCCAGATAACCTGTTAGGACTTGGTACATTATCGGATTGATATGTTAAGTTATTGGCAATAGAATGTGCTCCAATGCTGACGTCGACACTATTCTCGTTTGATTTACGAGCATCACCCCCAACATAAAATTCGTCAACATGAGGAGGAAGCTGAGGGCAACGAGGAATAGGAGAAGGGATGATCAGATTTCTCTCATCCACATGTTGCATGGCCTCATCACTCTGTACACCTTTTCTGGAGAATTGGCCGTCTATGTGGTTGCTTTCACCCAGCTCCGGTGGCATGACGTCAACCGTAGTATCATCCAAAACGTCGATGGTAATAGGAAATTTACTAAGCACATGAACATCCTTCTTCTTCAATTGTATATAGAATTTAACGTCATCATCACACTGTATCCTTACAAGAGACATACTAGGTTCAACACCGTATCTCATGACTATAGTATTGGTTGAGACCCTCATACCAATTGCACGTCTGACCAACTCAATAAGACCAACGTATGTTGCCGTCTCGGGCACCAATATTCCCTTCATTTCTCCACCGATGTAACTCAATGTGCCGTCCCATCGACCATTATACTTGATGAAAACACAAACGTCCTCCATTTACTGTGAAACTACAAACAATTATCGGATCAAAGGGTTAAATACAAAATTCAAAAGAGAGGAACAGTTATGAAGCACAGTAGAATGGCTTATATCGTAGATCTGGTCCAAGAAAATGGAGTTGACGCAGATCTGGTAGAGTCGGCCGGTTTAACAGAGTGAAACAAGATGTGGAAGGATTTTTAATCCTGGGAGTTAGTTTCGATCAATGGGTAATGGTCTAGGGAGGATTCGTGAGGATTGGGTGGGATAAAATCAAGGAAACTAGAGACGAAAAATTAAAATTTTCTATGTTCAGTTGGTTATATACTGTCGCTATGGATGTGGAGGGAATGAAGTGAGGATGGCGGGCTAGGACGAAATTTTTCAGCTTAGGGTTGGCTGAGGGCATATATGCCATTATACATACCCAGAAAAATGTCTGGTGACGTGACGGGGGAAAAACTGGTCATAATGGTTGTGACCGGGTGGTCAAAATGGTTATGACCATTGCTAAAAAATAGTAAAAAAAAGTTCGTCTTAAAAAAAAATTTAATTCTTAAAAAAAAAAACTGGTCATAACGGTTATGACCGGGTGGTCATAATGGTTATGACCATCGCTAAAAAATAATAATAAAAGTTCGACAAAAAAAATTTAATATTTAAAAAAAAACTGGTCATAACGGTTATGACCGGGTGGTCATAATGGTTATGACCATTGTTATTCCAATAGTAAAAAAAGTTCGACAAAAAAAAATTTAATTCTTAAAAAAAAAAATACTGGTCATAACGGTTATGACCGAATGGTCATAATGGTTATGACTATTGCTAAAAAATATTTAAAAAAGTTCGACTTAAAAAAAAATTTAAATTCTAAAAAAAAAAAAAAACTGGTCATAACGGTTATGACCTGGTGGTCATAATGGTTATGACCATTGCTAAAAAATAGTAAAAAAAGTTCGACTAAAAAAAATTAAAAAATATAATTCTAAAAAAAAAAAAACTGGTCATAACGGTTATGACCGGGTGGTCATAACGGTTATGACCATAGCTAAAAAATAGTAAAAAAAATTATAAAAAAAAAAAAAAAACTGGTCATAACGGTTATGACCGGGTGGTCATAATGATTATGACCATTGCTAAAAAATATTAAAAAAAGTTTGACTTAAAAAAAAATTTTAAATTCTAAAAAAAAAAAAACTGGTCATAACGGTTATGACCTGGTGGTCATAATGGTTATGACCATTGCTAAAAAATAGTAAAAAAAGTTCGACTAAAAAAAATTAAAAAATATAATTCTAAAAAAAAAACTGATCATAACGGTTATGACCGGGTGGTCATAACGGTTATGACCATAGCTAAAAAATAGTAAAAAAATTATAAAAAAAAAACTGGTCATAACGGTTATGACCGGGTGGTCATAATGGTTATAACCATTGATAAAAAAAATAGTAAAAAATGTAAAATTAAAAAAAAAAAAAAAGTGGTCATAACGGTTATGACCGGGTGGTCATAATGGTTATGACCTTTACTTAAAAATGACAAAAAATTATAATTTAAAAAAAAAACTTTCGATGGAAGTTTCTATCTGTAAATGGAAGTTTCTCTCTTTACATGGAAGTTTATCTATATTATATGAAGCTTCGGGTTTCAAAATGGATGGGGGGCTAGGCGGAAAAGTGAAAAAAGAAATAAGTTTCCGATGCGTGTTGACTCTCTCTCTCTAGATTTCAGTTTTCTCTCTCTAAACCACTGTACATGGTGGTTTGAAAAACTTTTTTGGGCCATGCGAGGGAGAGAGATTGTTTAGTGGGTAGGAGATGAGGGTAAACCTGTAATTTGATATACATTAAATGTTACTGGGCCCCACATTAAGTGCTGAAATTGAATGGAACAAAAAGTGCTGCTGTTTTTACCATTATTTTTTTCAGATGTGCTAAAAGTGAAATTAACCCATAATGATATCGTTTAATTGTCAAAAAATAAATAAATAATGATATCATTTAATTTAGATAATTATTAGTAAAATCTGTCTATATAATGTTCAATTATACATTTATCATTTTACTAATTATATGGCATTGTTTTTTTTTTTTTTTCATTTTTGATTATCATAATCACATAATACTGTTTTACTGTTTTGTAATCATTATTATTGTGCAAATATGAAGACAATTACCAAAAAAGACGGATTTAAGTCCAGGAATAAATATAAAATAAACCAGTAAACTAAATAAAAGGAAAATGATAACCAATAGTATAATCAAAAGATATTAATGAAAATTATAACTTGTTTTTAAATTGATGATAAATTATAATATTTTTTTCATTTTATTTTTATTTTATTCCTATTTTACCCTTTTCTTCACCCTCACCTATCTTTCCCTCTCTCTGTCTTCTCTCACTTTCCCGTCTCTGTCTCGCTCTTCTCGTCAACCAAAGATTAGGACAACGACGGTGGCGGATTTACTACAGCATTGGGACCACAATGGTGACCATGCTACGCGATATGGAATCCATCGCGTTTCTTTTCCGATGATGGATTTCCCCTGCGATATTCTTCTTTTGGGATTTGTTGGATTTTTTTTGCTGGTGAACTGGTCAAGGTTTGGCACTAGTGACGTTCGAGATCGGACATAGTTGCAAAGATGGCGGCAGAGCAGCTTTTCGCTGATGTTTTTGGTTACGACAGATTGTTGTCGGCTTTTGCTTTCTACAAGTATTGCGTCAAGGTCGGCTGCTCTTTCCGTCGGTGGCGCTCCATCTGGTGGTGGCGCTTGCGGTGGGTAGCGACGATGGGCGACGGTAGCAGCGGTGGTTTGGAAAAGGTAGGGTCTAGGTTTTCATTTGTGATTGACATTCGGTTGCTTTTATTCGATCTCCAGCAGAATGGGGGCTGCGACGGCGACCCAGTAGTTACGATGTTGCCTCCTTTGCATGGTCGTTGACAGCGATGGGTGGCGAGTAGCAGTGACTTAGGGTCAGGGTTAGGGTTAGGCTGATTTAGGGCTAATTTTTGGTTAATTTGTTATATTAACTAATTCCTTGGAGTTTTTGTAAATATTAAAGAATTCTGGTGTTAGTTGATAAAAAAAAAAAAAAAAAAAAAAAAACAGTATGCAATGTACTAACAGAAACTGAAACAAATTTCAAAAAAATTTATTACAATAAATCCAAGTATTTACTAGTAAATCTAGATATTTCGATATTAGTAAATACTGATATTTATTAATAAATACTAGAACATATTAACAACGTAAAATTTAAATACAATAAATCCAAGTATTTACTAATAAATCTAGATATTTATTAATAAATCTAATACATATTAACTATTTAAATCCAAGTAAATAATGAGATTTACCTCGTTTAATGCTTGTAAATACCATTATTTACATGTAAATAGTATATTAATATTAGATTTATTAATAAAACAACTCAAATAAATATCATTACTTAGGAAAACTCCATTATTTAGAGATAAATATCATTTTTTACGGTTTTCTATTCAATGAATAAATATCAATTTATCAAGATAATATCATATTTATTGAAAAATAAGAATAAAGCAAGGAGATCTTCGGCACTGATTGGTTTTTGACGACGACGCTGCAACTTCGATTCTGATAAAGACGGTGGCACTTGTTGCTCAGACAAGGACGGTGGTGAAATCCGTCACAACATCGATCCCGGCACTATCGCCCATTGCCATTGCGATTGACTGTTGTGTCTTCAACAGGGAGGAAGTGAGACTGATGGCCAAAAGGGGGAGAGAGAATAGAAAGAGACTGAGGGGTAGTTTTGGGTTATTATCTTATTATTCATCCTATTTCATGCTATTTGATAACAATATTTTATAATTTTAAAATCAGGTATTATATTATGCTATTTTGGTCTTTCTCCCAAAAATATATATGAATTTACAAATGACAAAAAGTAAACAAATGGACCCAAGTGCACATTTCAATCGAAATATACGTTGGTTGAGTATTCTATATGGATTATCAAGTAGGAAATTTTGAGGGGAAATCCGGGAAAAAAGATTTGAGAGAATATATTATTGAAAAGTTAGGAGGTAATTATACCAAAATAATAGTTTAGAGGACCACAGGAAAAAAAAATTTTCGGACTTGGGACGCAATTGAGAAAAGTTACTCAAGGGAGACGCCCGTCGGGGTAGAGCTGGCAAATCGTGTTTGTGGGCCGTAATCGGACTGGTCCGAATACGGCACGATTAATAAATGGACCACGAACCCAAACACGAACACGGCACGATTAATAAACGGATAGCACGACACGACACGCGAACACAATTATTAAACGGGCCAAAACGGGTTGACACGAAAACAAACACGTTTATGACCCATTTAACACGAAAAGCCCATTAATGGCCCATTTAACACAAAAAGCCCGTTTACGGTCCATTTAACACGAAACGGCTTCCGGACCCATTTAACACAAAAATTATGGAAAAAAAATCACTTAAAATTCTAAATTCCCTAACACATAAATTTAAATTCACTAATACAAATTTTAAATTCTAAATTCACTGACACTTAAAATTCTAAATTGTCACATAATCAATATCCAAAATATTAATAGAAACATCAAAAGACAACAAAATATTAATACAAAAGGAAATGCTTTCTTACTTGAGAATCATAGCATCATAGGTTCCATCTCCATAAATCTTCAAAAGTTTCCAAATATTTCAACCTATTCAAGAAATTTATGAGAATGAAATTAAAACATATTTAAAAACTATCTAAAGATTAAAAAAAATGTCATTTTGTCTAAATATTATTTCTAAATTTTTTTTCATGGTCAATAAGAATTTGGAAAGTTGAAGTTCAAATTTGAAAAATATAGTTTCAAAATGATGAGTAAGTTTTACTGTTTTACATCCTAATAAATTTATGTCTTTATTAACTATAAGATTATCCTAATATCCTAATCCAAATATATACACATAATCAGGTTTACTATTTTATATTATTAACTAGTTAACTATAACTATAATTTGTTTACAATTTTATATTATTAACTAGTTAATTATAAGATTATCATTTTATATCAGAAGCAACATCTCCATAACTTCTGATTTATATTGTCTCAATATTGGAAATTCTTCAATAGTTGTTTTCTGGTCTTGTATCAAACACACAAATGGGTCTATACTTGTTATAAAAAGAGCTTTAGAATAGTTTGAAAATTCTAACATAAACGTGTTAAACGTGTTAATCGTGTTAGCCCATTTCCGGCCCATTTATTTTCATGTTAAACGTGTTGACCCAATTTCGACCCAATTATTAAACGTGCGGTCCAAACCCATTTATTACGTGTCGTTCTCGTGTCGTGTTACCGTGTCGTGTCCGGAATTGCCGGCCCTACGCGCGGGTGGGGGGAGTGGGGGCAATAATGAGAAAATAGTTGTTTAGAGAATTGCATTTTGGTCCATTTGTTTACTTTTTGTTATTTTGATCTAGTTTTTTCCCCATTGAAATGACTTTTCTCAGTTGTGCCCCTATTTAAGTTTTTTTTTCCCCTTACAATCCACCACATTATTAATTTTCCAAATATGGATCCTATAAATACTTTTTTTTTCCTAATTGCCCAACTAAAATTATGCTACTCAAATATATCCTCACTTATATATCTCTTTATGGCAGACCACTTTCAAATACAATTTTCTCAAATGTACTCTGTAAAGGATTTGTTGTCTAATTTATTGCACTAAAATAAATTTTTTGAATGTGTTCAACAAAAATTATTATTATTATTATTTGCTTAACTATACTCTTAACGTCATGTTTGTTGTGTTGTATTGTATTATATTACATTGTACTAAATTGAACCAGACCCTAACCCCCATTGAAACTCAACCTCGATCTCAAAACTCAACCTATAGCTTGACCCTCAAATCCCAAAATTGACATCAACTTCAGTTTGATATCCAGACCCTGACCTTAATCCTAGATCTCAACCCTGAATCCTGATCTTAACCTTAATCCATGATCATAGAAATCGACCCATATCCCAATCTTTCCTTTGTTTTGGGTCCCAAATCCTAACATGACCTAATCCTAGTTCCAGATCTCAATCATGATCCTAGAAACTAATCCCATCTCCAAATCCCAACGCCAACCTTGGTCCCAAAACCAAACCAAGCCGATCGTACATCTCGACCACAACATTGACACCGGTCCAAAAAGTCAACCAATGCCTTAACCTTGGTATCAAAACCCAACTTCGGATCCTAACATGAACTCCGATTTTGGACCTATTCCCAAACTCCGACTTTGACATTAATTTTTAACATATTTGAAATTTTTGATATGTTTATTAATATTGTCTTTAGGTTAAATTACAGAATACGATCTACTATAGATGTTTTTTTTTATATTTTCATAGTTTATATTATATTAATTTTCAATTGTACATTAACTTTACGGTCTATAAATGTTATCAAATATTGTATGTTTTTTTCCAAATAAAACATCGTATTATTTGGAATAATACAATACAAAATATTAATATAATATACCAAATATGTCCTTAAAGCATAATAAAACGAGAACAAAAAAAAATCGAAGTTTTCAAAAAGTTTACATCAACTTGCACATCCAACTAGTATAAGAAAATATGGTTTTTTTTTTTTTTTTTAAATGGTGGAAGGTTGAGGAAATAAAAGTGCAGGATTGGTACTCTGCATTGCTTTTTTTAGTTATGACACAATTTGTCTTCAGTTTTATGAAGCCACTGTTTTTCACTGAGTAAGACAACAGTGATACTCTGTTTTTGCTCTCAACAGTAAATACTCTGTTTGGCTGCAAGCTTAGAATGAATAAATAGTACATTATGCTCTTCACCCAAAAAAAAAAAAAAAAGGAAAAGAAAAGAAAAGAAAAAGATAGAGTACATATGCATTAAAATATGTATATAAATTTTTTGTGATAGCTACTTTTTTGGGTAAATAATAATTAAATGAATAGGACAAATATTGTATCATTTGAAATTATTCGGACAGTAGATTTTTCATTGAAATAAAGTGCAGATATAAACTTTGCCTTAACTTAAGATTTTAGGGATTTTTTTAAATTATTTTTATTTTTAAGGAATGCCCCAAAAATAACATATTTCTGCAATATTGCTTAATTTATAATTACTTCAAGATTTTCACTAATATTCTAATAATTAATTAAATGGGACAAAAATCTTAAATATGTACACTTAATGAGCTTATTCCACAATTTTCTCAGGATTTTTAACTATATTTTCACATTGAGAAATATAACTATTTATACATAACTGATCAGGTTGAAAAAAAAACATTTATATGATAATCCTTAACGCATCATGTATTAGTAGCTATAAATATAACCTAACAGTAATTCCAACACTTGACACATCATGAAATATAGAGTTTGAATCCCCCATCGTAAGTTTAAAAAATTAAAATAAAAAACACACCCCCACCATGTATTAAAATGAGATTTTATTGATATTTTTATTTTCAAAATTTCAGCAATAAATTTTCTTTAAAAAAAATCCACATTAGACCGTTCAAATGTTTTTAAATTTTTAATAGAGCTCTCTTTTTCTCTTTTTTCACTTTGAAGAGGGGAAAGCACTTGAATTATATAAATTTAAATACCGTTGTACCAATATAACATACGAAATTAACACTAACTAATATGGCATAAAACTAAACTGAAACTAAGTAAAATTTGTACATGTTGATCAAGAATGAGGAATTATATCATGTTAGTCAAAAGATGAAAAAAAGAAAGTAGTTATTTAGATAATTTTCTCTTCTTCTTTTTTTTTTTTTCTCTCTCTCTCTATCTCTCTTTTTTTAATGGTATATCATTTTCTTTGTTTATGTTGTTTGCTTTTAATAATTTCTAATGTACAAAAAAATAAAAAAAAAATAAAACACACGCACACACACTGTATAAAACACATTGCAATTTGCTTATTTTTTCACGAATAGTAGAAATTTTTTATGATCACTTTGCTTGTATTCAAATATACTTAGTTTTTCTAATTTTATAATTTGGTTACTATTTTGCTCAAGATTTTTAACTATTTTTTTATGATAAATTTAAAAACTTTCATTTTACTCATAGAATTTGAATTTGTTCCACTCAATCATTCACGTTAGAATTTTTATTAAAAACATACTGAAAAAAGAAGTTAAGTGTGATCATGCGGTCTTTTTTTCCCCTTTGTTTTAACAAAAATATTAACATAAGGGGTTTAGTGAGACTAAATCTCCTTTCTCTCTCTCTCTCATTCTTTTTTCCCTCCTTTAATATATTTGTAACCAAAACTCTAATGAAATAGGATAATTTAGATAAAAATTTAAAATTCTAAGGTAAAGTTAAGGTTTTTAAAATTAAGGAGGTAAAACGAGAATGAACCTAAAATTTAAAGGTATACGTGATATTGATTTCAAATTTAATCATTTTAAAATTTAAAGGAGTCTGCAAAGAAGGTGTACACGTGGTTGTAGATATAGCATAGTCATAATTTTTTATCTGATTAAGAAAAAATATACAAAGTTAAAAGTGGTATATCATTATCAAAAAAATCACCTCAGTTTAAATGAGTGATAAAGACTTTCTTCCTAAGTCTTTGTATATCAGTGCCCTATGAACTTATCACACAATTATAATTTTTACCCTGAATTTTAATTTTGACAATAAATTTGTAACAATCTACCCTCATTAATAATATTACTAATTTTTTACGAAATTGACACGTGACCTACATGTAGGTTGCTAATTAAAAGCATGAGAAGTCTCTTTTTTTAATTAAAAATTTATATTAAAAAATTTGATTCAAAGTTTTTAGTTCGATTAATTTTAAATAAAGATATCAATATCAATAAATGCGGATAAAATAGATAAAGTTAGCATGAACTTTATGATTTATATACAAGTCACATAGTCACATAGCCATATGTCAAATTTTTTTAAAAAAATTTGACATTATTATCAGTAGAGGATAGATTATTACATATTTATAATCTTATGATGTAAATTGTTAAAATTAAAGTTCAAAATATAAATTATAACTTTATAATAAATTTAGGGGAACCAGTGAAAAAAAAAAAAAAAAGTCTTCTTTCTATACTAGTTGTAAGTGTGTGCTTAGCACCATGAATTTAATTTGTTTCATATATATGTATATTATATTTTAAGTTTTTTTTTATTTAAAAAGAATGTAGATATAAAATTTCTAAATGAAATAAGTAAATCAAAAGTATTGTTCAAAAAGTCAAGAGCAAAAGATGCAAAAAAATAATAACAATAATAATAAAGAGGTAAAAAATAAAAATAAAACAAGTAAAAACTTTTCAGTGTAAAAATAAATAATAGTATTAAAAATAATTACACTAAAGAGTAAAACGTATCAAACGATTTCATTTAAAAAAAGGGAAAAAAAAATTGTAAAAAGCTCATAAAAAGACAAAATAAGATCAAAATTTTGAATAGTAAAAAATTTGAGTTTTATATAGTAGTAATAGATTATCCAAGATATGTTAGCATACCGTAGAGGTATTTGGAGCACATCAGCGACAGTAAAAGGGGTATGCTGCTTTTTGTTTTTGTCTAATTAAAAAGGGTGGGCTAATTTTATTTGATTTACCTTTATAGTGTCTACTTATGTTGCTTATAATATTTACCCTTGTAAAGTTGAGGAAATATATTATGGTTATGTAAACCATCCAACCAAGAAGAAAACAAAATAAAAGTGTACAACCAAAAAAAAGTAACCACACTCTTTTTATTGTTTAATTTTTTTAAACTTTTGTAATAAAATATTACACTATTTCATATCTTTTTCTTCCATCATAATAGTAGTAATATTTTATTGTATATTTAATACAACTAGTGCTGTTGGGTTGTCTCATAACTAAAGTTCATACGTGCAGTCGTTGGCGCAGCCTAAAATAAAATAAAGAAAAGTAAATTTTAACCAAGAAAAATAAAGGAAAATTGTTGTTTAGCTTTCTTTTTTTTTCTTTTTTTTTTTAAATAATAACAATATTTGTTTTCTTAAGGAGTTATCTGCCAAAGGCAATTTTAATGATAGTGCTAAGGAGATTTCATAGAGATATAATTATAATAATACAATATGAATAGATGGTTCTTTTCATATTCTACTTGTATATATACTTGTTGTTTTTTTTAACATACAAATATTATTGTTATAGTTAAATTTTTTGAATGTTGTCTAGAGAAGAAGGAAAAAAAATGAAACTGCTCAAGTGATTATTATTCTAACTTTTAAAATATTAAACTTACAGTAACATTAGCTTGGAATAAAATTATTATTTTTGTAGTAATAAGTAGCATATCATATCATCTATTAGTTTAGATATTTATCTTATTTTTTCAGTATTTGATTTAATTTCTCGTCCCTAAGATCTGTTTCTTGTAATAAATTTTTTGTTATCAATTGATAGAATATTTCTATCTATTATAAAAAATTTGTTAAAAAAACATGTGTGCTCAATATTTTATGTAACTTCTTGAATGTCTTTCATTTAAGGAGTTGGAGTATAATTTTCATACAAATAAGAGTCAAAGATACATTGTTTATTTTTTATTTTTTATTTTTTGAGATAAAAGATACATTGTGGTTGTAGATTTAAAATGGTTGGTAATTAAACACACTTTCAATCTTAAAGATTCCAAAATCTAATATTTATCAATAATTTATTACAATAAAAAAATTGATTTACTTTTTGCAAAAAAAAAAAAAAAAGGAAATAATTTATGGAATTTTTATTCATGTAAAATAAAATAAAAATAAAATAGGTGGAATGAAATGATAATTGAGTTACAAAGGGAAGGAAGGAAGAGAGAAGGAAAGGGGGAAGAAGAGGGAGGGGGGCCCTTTAACTCCATTTTTGTTTTTTAATGTTTTAGTCAGTGTTTGCGACTTTTGAATTTATTTTACTCCGATTTTAATCCCCTATTTTTATTATATATATATATATATATATATTAGAATTAACAAACTTAAACCAAAAAAAGAAGAAAAAAGAAAATACCTAAAACCTTCTTCTTCTTCTTCTTCTCCGGGGACGAGAAGATTAGGATCTGCGTCAGCTCTCTTCAGCTCACAGCTCGTAAGTCTTTCTTCTTCTTTTTCGAACTCTCTTTTCAGAAATTAAAAAAAAAGGAAAAAAAAAAAGAAAAAGAGTTTGGTGTGAGTGGTTGGGCAATCATTTCTTGAATTTTCTAGCGATTTAGACCTTTTTTTTTCGATTTTTTTTTCGTACCTTTTGTAGGTTTAATTTGAGTATGTTGTTCTTGAATTATGAGACGATGCGTCTGAATTGATATATAAATGTATGTATGTATGTATATATTTTTGTTTTGAATTCTGGAAAACAAAGGGGAAATGAAACGGGAATTTGATTTGCAGGTTTGGCTGATCTAGTCATTCGACAGTGTGTAATTGGCGGATTGTTTTTTCTTTGATTTTTTTTTCATGAATTTCAATTTTGATTGGAAATTTGGGAATTGGAATTGGGATTGGATCTTTTTCTTGTTTGGCTGATTCTCATTAAAGTTTTTGGATTTTTGGGGCTTTAGATGCCTTTGAGACACTTTTGCCGTTTGTTTATGTAATCTCTGGGCTTGACAGAGAAAAGGGGAATCAGGGAAAGAGGTAATAGAAAGAAAGAAGAGGGAAAACATAAAGAGGGATATGCAGAAGAGTGGGAGTGTTTCCAGGAATAGTAATTTGCCGTCTTTGAGGGTCACGGTGCCGCAGCAGTCACTCCGGCGTCTGGGATTGTGTTCCCAGATTGCCACGGCGACTGGAGGCCAGCACTCTTCCCCCGTTGTCTTCCCCGAGAAGCAGAAACGTAGCAAGGTGAAGGCTTCGAGGCGGAGTGGGGGTGGTGATGCCACCGCTGCCCCAACCCCAACGGAAGATCCCGAGAACCCGACTAGCTTTGAGCATAGGATTGATATTGGAGGAGGAGTGGGTGGTGGCGGTGGAGACGAGAAGTCTAATTTGTTGGGTCATGAGGTCTTGTCTGGAAAGCTAGTTTTAGATAAGAGAAAGACGTCAAATGTGGATGCGAGTTCAACTGATGCACAACAGAAAACTTCCTCGACTGATACGTCCAACCAAGAAGCTGTTAATGCTAGGCTTACCAGCAAAGCTTTGATTTGGGGTTCTCACATGCTTTCTCTGGAGGATGTTATCTCGGTAAGATCTCCCACCTTGTGAATAAAAGGCGTTAGCGAAGTAGTTTGACATAACGAATAAGCAGGTCATTTGGAATTGACAAGTAATTAATTCTTTTCTCTTTGACAGATTACATACAATGTTGGTCGCAGACATTTTACAGTGCACGCTTACCCGTGGAAAAAAGGTGGCTGTGGCATTTCTTGTTTTGTAAAACCTCAAAGAACTCAAAAGGATTTTCGCTTCTTGGCATCTAGCGTCGAAGAGGCTGTTCAATGGGTTGGTGCGTTTGCAGATCAGCAGTGTTATGTGAATTGCTTGCCTCACCCAATGGTTTCTTCAAAGAAGCACGCATCTTCAGAATTACTTCCAATTGATACTCCCACTGAACTAATTTTCAAATGCAAGAGTCCACCAAAAATGCTTGTCATATTAAACCCACGGTCAGGGCGTGGTCGTTCTAGTAAGGTTTTCCATGGGATAGTGGAACCCATATTTAAGGTATGATGTCATATTAAAGAAACCTTAATGCAACTATAGGAGCTTTATATTTATGACTTTTATGGATTCTATCTATTTAATATAAAGTAGTTTGCGAAATAAATGTTTTATATTTCTGATTTTGCATCTGGCTCTTACGTATTATTTATACATATCTTAATTTGTGAAAAAAAAAAAAGCTAGTACTCGGTACATATATGATTTGAAGCTGTTGAAGTACGCAATTTTATGTATAAGTATATCCTAAAAGCATTTTAACAGACAAGCATTGCATTCATTCCAGGGGGGAATATTTTACATGTTCTGTAAAACTTGTAACGGCTGAGGCATTCTATATTTCCTTCTTTCTATATCTTGATCTTCATAGTAGGATTCTCTGATTTCTTAATCTTATTATAGATATAAGGAGCTCTTTCTAACTTACTTTTACTTCCAAATTCACACTCATATTCAAGTGTCAATGGTGGCAGCTTGCAGGTTTCAAATTGGAAATTGTAAAAACAACACATAAAGATCATGCTTTTAACCTTGCTAAAACTGTCGACATCAGCAGCTGTCCTGATGGTACTGGTGCTTTGCTGTATGATGAACTATCCGATGACATGGATTATTACTGGTTTTTTCTCAGTTATCTTTTTTTTTTTACTACATTTATATAATTTTGTTTCTTTTCCCCAGGAATCATATGCGTTGGGGGTGATGGAATCATCAATGAGGTTAGCTGTTTGCTCCTTTAGAGCATTTTGTCTCTCTTTCTTGTTGGTACTCTAGTTCTATCACTATTGCATAATAGTACTCTTCCATGTAATTTATAATTCATGAGCTTGCATTTGAGCCATTTCAATTCCTTGGCTTGTAATAGATTCTAAAAAAATACAGATTTTCCTTCTTATGTTTTTGTTGCTGGCCCTAATCCGTGTGTGTGTGTGTGTGTGTGTATTTTTGCTGAATAAAATTAGTGGTTGCTTGGCCTTGGCCTTGTCCTTTCTAATTAGTGCTGTGAATTGTACTGGAGGGCATGTTGGTGTCGTTTAAATTTTGTTTATAAGTACTTGATGTTTCTTTTACAGGTTCTAAATGGTTTACTTTGTAGAGAAAACCAGAAAGAAGGAATTTCTATACCAATTGGAATTATACCAGCTGGTTCTGATAATTCATTGGTTTGGACTGTTCTTGGAGTTAGAGATCCAGTTTCAGCTGCAATGGCTATTGTTAAGGTAACTCATTTGGCTAATGCATGCACATTAACTCTTCTGAACATGGTGCTTGTTCTCTTGTGATTGCTTGTTTTGCTCATCATGTATCTCTTACATGTTAAATCCTGCATACTTCGTGTTAGTAGTTAGGGCAGATATAGCTCCAATGAAAATAAGTATTGGCATTTTAAGCTAACAAATTCCTATGAGGCCTTTCTACTATTGGAACCCAGATGGCGTTTTAAGTTTTGATGGAGCTCCCAGAGGTAGGGCCAAAAGGAATTGCAGATTTTGGAAAATCGGCATTCACTCATCTTCCCTAAAAGATTGATTCTAAATGACATATTCTTATCCCCTGATACTTAACCCAATGGTGGATGGCCTCTGCTCAACTGCTTCATAGACAGCAGCATTGTTTCAATTATTCGTTAAAAGATAAAAATGTTTTCATGGCAATTTAAAAATCTGAGGCGAATTCCAGTGATCTGTTGAACAACTGTAAATGGTTAGGTTGCATGTCTGCTGAAGTTAAAGTTTTTCCAAGTTGTGAAAATCCCCTCAGCTCTTTGAACTGATTGCTCTCCTAGACTTGATTTCTATTTGTTTAACTTGGAAATATGACATACTGTTGTTGGTTTCAGGGAGGTCTTACTGCCACTGACGTTTTTGCTGTCCAGTGGATTCAGACTGGTATTCTTCACTTTGGGATGACAGTCACATATTTCGGTTTTGTGAGTGATGGTAATTCCTTTCTCCTGAGTCTAAGCTCTATCAAAACATAAAAAATTATGTTCTCATCTTTTTCAAATATGTGCTTTTTAGAGCTTAGTCCGATTGTTTATAGGTATTTGGCTTGTTTCTTGATGCTTGCCTTTATATCCAATCCATATTATGCAGCTACAGCTAAGTTGATCTTTCTCTTCCTTTTGCCTTTTAAGTCGTCCAGGAAATTTAAATCATGCCATGTCAATAATTTAGGCAAACCTTGTTACTATAACTACTCACTAATAAAAGGTTCACAGGAACATTCACTTTTGTTCTTGTCTTCTATCTAAAGGGTGAAATTTCTCCTTGAAAATAAATTTTTGTAATTCTAAATTTTACACAATGGTTTTGTGTTAAAAGCCTTCATATTGTTTCCACAAGCTGTATGATGTTAAATACCGAAAATGGTCCAGATAATTGGTAAAGTCGTGTCATGTTGGTGGTCTGTCAAGTTGTGAATGTTCGTTAAGGTTTGATTCACTTGTCTCGATTTCGATGTATGGATGGAGTAATAATATTTCTAGCTCATGCGTACATAAAGGGACTGGGTAGCAACAATGAAAGACGTGTTTCAAGATTTGCTTCTGCTGTATTCTTTACATTTCTCATTCATCGGAGTAAGAGATAAGAGATGATTATGTGTGCCTGTGTTTTTTACATGTTGCAGTATTGGAGGTATCCGATAAATATCAAAAGCGCTTTGGTCCATTGCGTTATTTTGTTGCTGGATTTCTCAAATTCTTATACTTACCCAAGTACAGCTATGAAGTGGAATTTCTACCTGTATCAAAAGAGGATCAAGAAGGAAAGCTCTCAGCTGAACGGGAAGTGGTTGACATGTCAGATCTGTACACAGATATTATGAGGAGGCCGAACACAGATGGCATTCCTAGAGCATCTAGTCTATCAAGTATTGACTCCATAATGACTCCTAGTCGAATGTCTGGAGGAGAGTTGGACACAGCCTGTAGTAGCACGCATGCTAGCACAGAGCCATCTGAGTATGTGCGAGGTCTAGATCCAAAATCAAAACGACTATCGACTGGAAGGATCAATGTAACTTCCGAGACAGAAGTAATTCATCCTCAGATACCTCTGTCTACAACTCCAAACTGGCCAAGGACCAGATCGAAGTCTAGGACAGATAAAGGTTGGAGTGGTCTGACTGCCACCCACGACAATCGATCTGCTTGGGGCAATGCTGCAACATATGATAAAGAAGATATATCGTCAACACTGTCTGATCCAGGTCCAATTTGGGATGCTGAACCGAAGTGGGACCCTGAAGCTAATTGGGATGTGGAAAACCCAATTGAACTGCCAGGACCTCCTGTGGACGTAGAAATTCATAAGAAGGAAGTCATGCCCAGGTATGAAGATAAGTGGGTCATGAAAAAGGGGCAGTTTCTCGGCATTCTAGTTTGCAATCACGCCTGCCGAACTGTTCAAAATTCTCAAGTTGTGGCACCTAAAGCAGAATATGATGACAACACCATGGATTTAATCTTAGTTCATGGGAGCGGGCGATGGAGACTGATGAGATTTTTTGTGCTACTTCAGATGGGGAAACACCTTTCACTTCCGTACGTTGAATATATTAAGGTACGGATAATTTCTCTCTTGATATCTTCTCACTTGAGCCTTGAATGATCTGGTCCAGACAACTGTAAGCTGTGTTCACGAATTTGCACCATGACACAACTTGTTCAATATTCTGTGACGGGTTCCGTGTGTTATAATCCATATTTAGTGACCTGAATATTATGGAAGGAAGGATGCAAATAAGCTGTTTGGGCCTGAGCCTGTAATTTTCGAACAACAACCATGTCTAACATAAGGTTCTACTTCAGGTTAAGTCGGTGAAGGTTAGGGCATCGGGAAAGCACACACACAACGGCTGTGGGATCGATGGTGAGTTTTTTCCACTCAACGGAGAAGTTGTATCTTCTTTGCTTCCAGAACAATGCAGACTTATTGGTCGTTCCCCCAACAATCATGTATGACAACCATGGCCTTCTTTTTTGTCCTCTATCGACTAATGCTTCTTTCCGTAATGTTGAATACGAGGAGCGTCCGTATACCAAGTAGAATACCTTCTGCTTTATTGTGTCTTGAGCCCTCTGCCCTCCCACCTTTGAACAGCTGAGTTCCCTGTAAATTTTTGTTCGGTATGTCAATGTGGTGCTTGTTGTTGGTTTCCCTCTTTCCTATTATTTTCTCGGACCTGGTGTCCTAGCCCCATGTTTGTTGTCCGATGCGATCGCGAGCTTCTTTGTGTAATTGCAAATTCTGATACTATTTTCTGTGATGATTTTCTTCAGATTGATACAGAGAAGATATTTGTTTTTGTAAAGTACTTGGTTATTGATCAGTCGTATTTTTTCTTCAAATCTTCATCTGCCCGCCTTTTCGTCTCTCGGAGACCCGTCTCTCTTTAACCCCCCTAAAAACAAACCTCAATTCCGCCTTCCTTCATAGAATTTGGAATTTATGGAATCAACTTTCTTTCTTTATGGAATAACTCTTTTCTTTTTCTTTTATTTCGAATCATTGCTATTTGACTCGGACCTGTTCTAAAAAAGTCGAGGCATTTTGAATTGTTTGTTGACACGGACAAAGTCAAGGAAACTTGTTCTCCCCCGCCCTCTTTTCTTTCGCTGCTGGTTATTTTGCTATATAGAACTACTTGTACCGCACTTTTAGTTTATACGGTAATTTTCGTTTTTGCCACTATTTTTTAAGTATTGGGACACATCTTGCGGATATATCACTATTGAAATAGCACAATGTTGGACTTATCTGCATATTGTCCCATTTTACTTTTTCCACCCATTTTGTAAAATCACTTACTATATTAGTTAATTTTTACACACAAAAAAAACCCCTTTATAAATAAGTTATTTACTTTTTTTCTTTCTCCTATTACGGTCTAAATCTTTACACATTTTTTTCCTTACTTTTCTTTTTAAAATGTTCTATTTTGTTGTATCTTTTAATTCATATCTACGAGATTTTTTTTTTAAAGAGAAGATTCTTTTATTGTGTTTGTTAATATTCCCATTTTTCAATAGTTTTTCTAGTTCCATGATATATTTAGTTTTTTGTTTTGTAAGAAATAATAAACAAATGAAAAACACGCATGTATATGTGGATATATAATTAAATATATTGATTTGATTGGTTATTTATTTTATAAATAATTAAGAAAAATGATTAGGAATTCATGCATATGTTGAATTATGAGTTTTTTTTAATTATCTAATAAAAAAATATTAACTAAATTCATAACATTTTCAAACATATTTTTAGAATACTCAGCTTCATCAGTATATTATTCTTAAATTTTTTCTTCTTAAAAAGAAATATACCAAAGAATAAGTTCGTATATTTTTAACACAACATATTTATAAACTGATGAAGAATTTTTATTGGACATCTAAAAAGAAAAAAAAGAAATCTTGTGAGAAAAAAATTTAAAAATAAAAATAAACTAAAACATATTTTAAAAAAATGTATAGTGGTTTAGATATAGTATATAGAGAAAGAATAAAGACAAATAATCTAGTTAAAAGGATTTTTTGAAAAAACTAAAGGGTGAAACAAGTAATTTTTTTAATTCTAAAACTAATATGATAAGTAATTTTAAAAAATAAGTAGAAAAAGTAAAATAAAAAATAAGTATAAATTTTTTTTTGGTTAGTATCTATTATATGCTCAACATATCTCTAGTTTCTGCAGGGAGAGAAACAAACATTCAAAGTTGTGTGCGTGTGTTTTTTTCTCTTTTGGTTAAAGTACGATTTTTTTTAAATGGTAAAATTACCAAAAATTATTCCTTGAACTTGTGAGAGTGAGTGGTGCAGAACAAAGACCACAAAGGGATAATGAGTTTTTTAATGGTAGGATAGGAATAGTAAGTGGAGGGTGCGTGTTTTTTCAATATAAACTGGTTAATCATGAATTTTTATATTTTGGTTTTAATTACTTCTTAGTTTATCTATCTATTTGTTAAAAAGATATCTTTAGATCTGAAAATTTTTATTTTAATTTCATTCCTTATGTATTTTGTAAATGAAAAAATAGGGCAAAATGACGATGCCTAAATAATTTAGGAAAGCCATTTTAAACATTTAAAACCCCAAAAAAGAAATCTTGAAACAATACATATAGTTTCGAAAAAGGATATGAAATTTTTTTTATTTTTTAGATGTTTTAATTATTGTTTAGAATTTTGCCTAAAGGGGAAAAAAATCTTTTAGAAATAAATTCGGTCTAATTGTAGACACTTTTGTCTTTTGTCTTTGTTTTTTTTTTTCATTCAAAAAGTACGTGAGAGATGGAATTGAAACAAGTCTTTCAAATCTAAAAGATACTTTTTAAGTTTCTAAAAAATAAGGTGATAAATTGTAAGATAATTAAAAATAAGAGGTAAATTATTTAATTAACCCAATATTAAATTTAGTTAAACTCGTCTAAAAAATTTTTATAATAAGTTTCTATGAATAGGATGTTTTTTCTTAATAAATTGTCTATTATTAATCAATTACTCTTATATAAATGATAGTTGCCTTTTCAACTACTAAAAAACTTGGTCAAGTTATTTCGTATTTTTGTGCTTTCTAAATACTCCTTTTTTTTTTTTTGGTGCTTTATGATCCTAAATCATATATTTTTAAATGTGTTTCACAGAAATTCCTTTTTCTTCCATATTGAAAATTTTTTACTCTAATATACCCTCACTTAGTGTTTTAAGCTTTTTCTTTTTTCATACAGCCCACTCAATAGTATTTTTTCTGTTTGTATCCTCTAGATAATTTATTGTCTAAATCCTGTTAAAATATTTTTTTTATCTAAAATCCTTTTCTACTTTATTACTTTTTTTAATAATGAAAAATAAAAGTTAATTTTTTTATATTACTCTTATATAGAAGAGAGTTTCCTTTTTAACTATTCCAAAACTTGATCAAGTTATTTTGTCTCTTTGTGCTTTCTAAATACTATTTTTTGTGCAATATTATCCCTAAAATCTTATATTTTTAAACATGTTTCACAGAAACTCCTTTTTCTTCTAGTTGTCCATATTGAAATTTTTTTTCTCTAATATGCCCTCACTTAGTGTTTTAAGCTTTTCTTTTTTCTTACAACCCTCTCAATAGTATTTTTCTGTTTGTATCCCCTAAATAATTATTGTCTAAATTCCTGTTAATTTTTTTTTATCCAAAATTTTTCTACGTTATTACTTTTTTTTACTGATGATAAATGAAAATATTAAATTTTTTTTATTATACTATTATATAAAAAAGTGTTTCCTTTTTAACTATTACAAACTTGCAAATTATTTTGTGTTTTGTGATTTTTTAAGTACTCGTTTTTTAATTATTATTTCTAAAATCTTCTATGTTTTAAACGCAATTTCATATGTAGAAATACCTTTTTCTTCTAATTTGTGCATATTGAAATAATTTTCTCTAATATACCCTCAATTAGTATTTTAAGCTCTTTCTTTTATCTTGTAACCCTCTCAATAGTATTTTTCCTCTCACTAGTATTTTTCTGCTTGTATCCCCTAAATAATTCATTGTCTGATCCATGTTTTTTTTTTTTTAATAAAATATGTTCTACTTCATTAATTTTTTTCTGTTAGCGATAGATTAAAAAAATTTATCTTTTTTTTCTATTACTCTTTTTTATTTTTTGGCTCTGAATTTCTATTACTCTTTCACAGATGAGAGTGACCTTTGTAGATATTCAAAAATTGACCAAGTTATTTTGTCTTATTGTACTTTTTTTAAAATACTTTTTTTAATATACGTAAAATGATATATTTTTAAATGCGTTTCATAGAAATATCTTTTTATTTTAATTTGTCCATATTGAAATTATTTTCTTTAGTATGCCTCAATATAGTACTTTAAACTCTTTTTTTTTTTTTTTCCTTACGATGCTCTCAATACTATTTTTATGTGTGCAGCTCCTAAATAGTTCTTTGTTTAATCCCTTTTAAAATATTTTTGTTCTAAAAACTTGTTCTACTTTATTACTTTTTTTTTTTAACCAATGACAAATAAAAAATTCAAAAATATATTTAAAAAAAAAAAAACTTATATCCACGTTCAAAAGATAGCAAATTATATAGGTAGTAGCACGTGCCCCCAAGGCTCCAACTAGTCCAGTAAAGAAATCAACAAGGAAAAAAAAAAAAAAAAAAAGATGAGAGAGAGAGAGAGAGAGAGAGAGAGAGCACAAGCGAGTACAAGAAGAGAAAAGGATTTGGGTCTATCGTGGCTCGTTATTCTTGGCTGGCGTGTAGATTTTATCCACTCTTTAAGTAGGCGACTGAGGCTTTAGAAAAAAGTTATATATATTGCCCACCTCTCATTCCTAATCCACTTCCACCGGTCTTTCTTGGTTTGTTCCTTTGTGTTGACATTTCTTTTATATATATATATATATATATATGTATATAAATTTTTTCATCAAACTATATTTTGCCACTATTTGAAAATAATTGGGGCAATAATGTTTGGAGCGTAAGGAAAAAACAATTTACTTGGATTGCCATGGAAATCGTAACAAATAAGGCGTCTGTTATTGGTGTTACTTTTTTTTTTTTTTAATTATTTAAGGTAAAAAACGGAATTTTATTATAATCAATCAAACAAGTTCTTGCAAAAACATCCATAAACTCAGGCAAACTGTCTACTTAAAATAAGCTAACAGAAAGGGGAAAAAAAAAAAAAAAAAGCTTAACTAGTCATGAAATGAGCTACAGCATTCTTGGTATATATCAGCATTCTCAGTATATATCTTCAGGGGAAAAAAAATCAATATATGTTGCATTATAATATTATTATTATTTCTAAAACTGATGTAATATTAATATAGTTTCTTTCTGTTCTTTAATATATATAGTTATTGCATTAAAGTTTAAGTTTTAAAATTTATATAAATCATTATTTTAAAAATTAAAAGTTGTAACGTTATGATTATTAAGTAAAAAGTTCATAAATTAATAAACCAGAAGCTAAGGGCTAAAATTTAATCTAATATAGAATTACAATTTGGATGAAGAATGCTTTCCTTTCTATAATGACTAAAGAATGAATCTCTTACGTAAATATTAGGTAAAATATTTAACGAATTTTACAATAGAGAATGAAAAATTATGCCACATAGGATTTTGTTTTTGTTTTGATATCTATATCAAATTGTGTTAATTTTGAATATCAATTATAACTAGATCTAACATTCAAAAACATAATGTACTTATAATAGAAAACTCTTAAAATATTAATATAGAAATGTCGCTTTCCATAAAACGCATAAATTTATATACTTGAAAGTTGTTCAAAAATAATAAAAAATAAGAAAAATAATTCTAAGAACCTCTCTTCTCAATATGTGAGAAACAATTTATGTCATATGTAATTTTTTTTTTAAGTATCATTAATTGACCAAATATGTGATAATGATAAATGACTATTTTGTAAATAAATAAAAATTTGATCATCTATTAAATTTTTTTAATAAGATCATCTATTAATTGGGTGATAAAATAGGACACTCCCTCTAATTTTCCCAAAAAAAAAAAAAAGAAAGAAAGTTACAGTAAAAAAAATCCCAAGACAGCAATGAAGGAAAAAAAAAAAAAAAAAACCCCCGAGACAATAGACACTTGTCAAAATCAAACCGTCACGTAACATGAAGAGTTTTGTTTGGATCAAGATCAAGATTAGATTCATTTCCCCACCTTGGATGGGAAAAACTAGAGGCCAAGAAATGTGTGTGAGAAAATAGACAGAAAAAACCCGATCATATCACACACACACACACACAAACACAAACATACTACCCAGAATTCTAACTTCTTAAAAAAAAAAAAAAAAAAGGAGACGAATAACATCTCTCAACTCAAAACAAACACACTAAACACAGGAAAATAAATAAATAAATAAACAAAATCTAGAGAATGAGTACGGCGACAGTCGGATTGCTGAGCTCCGCCTCCACAGATCACGCCATGATTCTCGGCGCCATGAAACCTTCCTCCATTCCTTCCTCTTCTTCATCCTCTTCCTCTCGTCTCTCAGTCTCCTTCTCGTCTCGCAAACTCTCTCCTTTCCCCGCATCCACCAGAAGGAGAGGGATTAGCTGCGAGGTCGCGATCAAGTCCGACTCCGCAACTTCTTCTTCTTCGTCGGATTTGTCGGAGTCGCCGTCTTCTTCTTCTCCGGCGACCTCCGACGACGACACCGGAGGCGCGAGGATTGGGGCCAGGGTTAGGGTTAAGGTGCCGCTCAAGGTCTACCACGTTCCGAAAGCCCCGGAGATCGACATCACCGGACTGGAAGGCGTGCTCAAGCAGTATGTTGGGCTCTGGAAGGGGAAGAGGATTTCGGCGAATCTGCCGTACAAGGTTGAGTTCTTTACCGAGGTCGAAGGTCGTGGCCAGGTCAAGTTCTTCGCTCACCTCAGGGACGATGAATTCGAGTACGTTTAGGTTTACCGAACAGGCAATTTCTCTCTCTTTCTCGCTCTCTACATCTCTCTCTTCTGAACAGTAAATAAACTCCTGAAAAACCTATAGCTGAAGAGCAAGTGCTCGGCATAGTATTGTATGTAATTCACTTGGATTCTGGTGTTATTATTTTGGTGTAATTGAGTTATTATTCTGAATTTCTGCTCATCATTTTGGTATTGTTGTGATTATTGTTCTCATTTGTGTCGAAGAACATTCAAGCAAGAACTTGCACTGACAAGAATTTATTTTTCTGTTATTTTCTCGGTTATGCATGATTTCTCTGAGGCGAATGAGGAAATTCTGTTTGTAAATTGTTGTTGGTTCTTTAGAACTTGTTCGAATCACCGGTGTATTAGTAGAAAATCTTTCAATTACTTGTTCCATTTTGTAGTTCATGCGAAACAAAGTGGAGTTGGGGATTTTGTGGGCCTAAGGTTAATTGTGAACTTCACTGAGCTTAAAGTTGTTTCCCTTTCTGTGCTTAAGTAGTATAGAGAGATTCTGGAGTTAGCTTTTTAGAAACGGAAAAACCAGCTTTGTGGTTGTGTGGGAAAGAATAAGGCTAGGGACTGCAACTCTAATACCAACTTTTGAGTGTGTTTGGTAGGAGAGAAGTGGAAGGAAGGAGGGGGGTCGAGGGATTAGTGAAAGGATTTTGACATTTATGATTGTTTGGTAGGAAAGATAAAAGGAAGTAAGAGATTAAGGGAGGGACTCCAAATCTTTCAAAACATCCAAATTTTGATCTCTTCTAAATTGGAGAGATTGTTGGATGGATTGCATACCAAACATCATAACAGAACGAACTTCTCACTCCTTCATTTCTCGCACCTAGGGATATACCACTCCCTCTTTCCTACCAATCATAATGTGAAGTACTAAACTATGTAATATATGAGTTATCATTCTTTAATTCGTAAGTCTTAAATAACTGCCACATCAATTAAAATTATTGCATCTACGAATGAAAAAGTGACAACTCACTGTCATGTTGGTTGGTATTCAAAAGTTGGGATTAGAATTGATATTCTTAACATTAACGCCTTCCACTATGGCCTTCTGTAGTAAAGTTTAGTCAAGATTATGATCATGGTGTTAACTGTTAACTAACAAATTTGAAAAAATCAGAAGCTGTGGTGACAACTGTGTAATCATTTGCTTGTCACCTTGGTGATGGTATGCTAGATTAGATAATTCAGAGTTATCAGCTAGTGCAATTAGTAAAGCCTTTATCTATTGACATAATACAAGAGACTTGGGTTGAATCATGCTTTCACAATATATGGGGGGTTATGGGATGTAGGACTATATCTTGTAGTTTGTGTAGACCCAAAGACAGAAAAATGAAAGAGGGAAAAGAAAATATAGGACAAGAAAGCTTGATTGGTTGGTTTGATGAGATTTGTCGGAAAATTGCAGCCAATCTTTTGATACTGAGTGGTTGTTTGTGGAGATTCATATGTTATCATCTTCTATTGGCTTTTGTTTGGTTTGGTGAATCCTTATCTTATACTTTGGCCAAGGGGGACCATATTTGATGTTTTGCCCTCAGCTTCGATGGGTGGTACTTTTAACACTCATAGGTCTGATCAACAGTTTTTTTAGAGTTGTTTCTTTATTTTATTATGATGAACGAGCACGTGGTGCTTACCTTGTTATTCTTTAATTAATGAGTCTTTAAATAACTGTCATATCTATTGGAAAAAAAAATTGCATCCATCAATGAAAAAGTGCAACTCATTGTCATGTAGGTTGGTAATCAAAAGTGGGGATTGGAGTTGATGTTCCTTGCTAACGCCTTCCACTATGGCCTTATATAGTAAGGTTTAGTCAAGATTATTGTTATGGTGTTAACTGTTAACTAACAAATTTGAAAAAATCAGAGTGGTGTCTACTACTTGATCATTTGCTTGTCGCCTTGGTGATGGTATTCTAGAATAGTTAATTGAAAGTTATCAGCTTGTTCAATTAGTAAAGTCTGTCTCATTAGACATGATACGAGAGACTTGGGCTGAATCATGCTTTCACAAAGTATGGGGGGTTATGGGATGGAGGAGGACTGTTTCTTGTTGTGTAGCACTGAAGACAGAAAAATGAAATAGCGAAGAGAATATAGGACAAGAAAGCTTGATTAGTTGTTTTGATGAGATTCTGATAGGAACCTGGAAATATGGACATTATATTAACTCAAAATGTAACTACAATAACGGAAAGTAACAAGATAGCGGGGGGAATTCGAGGACCCCCAAACCTCCCAATAGCCTCAGCCAAACACTCACAATCACATAATACTCATTCTCCCCTCTCCCAGTAGCCCTCAACCCCCTTTTATACTACCTATTCTAATCAGCTAACCCTAATACTAAGCTACTAACAATAATATTAAGCTATTGACACTAGGTTCCTAACAGATTCCAGCCAATCTTTTGATACTGAGTGGTTGTTTGTGGAGATTCGTATGTTATCATCTTCTATGGTCTCTTGTTTGGAATCTATATACTTGGCTAAGTGACCGTGTCAGATGTTTTGCCCTCAGCTTCAATGGGTGGCACTTTTAACACTCACAAGTTTGCTCAATAGTTTTTTATAGTTTCATTATTTTAATGTGATCAACGTGCTTGCCTTGTTATTCTTTAATTGGTACTTACCATTTAAATAACTGTCATATCAATTTAAATAAAAATTTAATGAAAAGTGACAACTCATTGTCATGTAATTTGGTATTCAAAAGTTAGTTTAAAGTTGATGTTTTTAGCATTAATGCCCCGTCTCTTGTTTGGTAAATCCTTATCTTATACTTTGGCCAAGCGATCATATTAGATGTTTTGCCCTCAGCTCAAATGGGTGGCACTTTTAAAACTCAGGTCTGCTCAATAGTTTTCTAGAGTTGTTGCATAATTTTAATATGATCAACGTGCTTGTTGAAGCAATGGAAAACAAAAATAATAATAATAATAAAGTGCTTTCCACAGGGGTGAAACATTGAAGAGTGATGACAAATATTTTTGTTGGGTGTAATTTTGCCGTATTTCAGCATACAGCAATAAATAAATAAATAAATACTATGACAATAAATACTATGATAACTGTTTTATTAAAAGGACAAATCGTGAAGGAACCAATTTTAAAGATTTAATTGACAGAATTTTTACTTTTACTTTCAATCAACAAAGAAGATAAGCAAAAATTATAATTTTTTAATTAGTGTTTTGGAACCACGATTTTAAAATAACTTTTGAAGTCAATGTGATTTTAAAGTTTTAAAATAAATGTTAAATATATTTAAATAAAGTTTATAATGTTTACCTTAATTTTATCTAAGTCTATTTGAAAGAGTTTTTTTTCGGAAGTCATGTTTTTCAACTTTGACATGAAACTCTTCTTAAGTCAGAAGTTTCTTAAGACTAGAAATTCTTCTATAAATCATCTAAAGATTTCTGTAAATAATAATTGACTCAGAAGTCAAATACAATTACTACCAAGTTTTGTCAAAAAGTCGTCAACTCGTATTCTGTTTGAAATTACATATCTATTAGAACTGGCGGTGTTTTTCATAACGTTCGTTTAGACTGCCCACTAATTTAGGTGTCTTTCTCATTGGCCAAATTTTAGCAACTTTTACTTGTCAGCTTGTTTTTCTTCTCCATTTGTCTTATCAAGGAGAGATAAAAAAAAAAACAAAAAAACAAACCCACCATGGAATTCATTTTTTCTCCGTTTCTAGCTTCTCACTAGTTCTTATAGCTTGATACTACCTGCAGGCAAAAACTATGTTTGGTTTGAGTGGAAAAGAGGAAGGAAAGAAGCAAAATGAGAGAAAAATATATGGAAAATGAAGTTGCTTGTTCGGTAAAAAAGAATAGAGAAGGGAAAAGAAAATGTGAGATATTAAAATTGTTGTAGTATGATTGTGTAATTTTGTTGTCCTTATTTTTTAAAATAAAAAATTATAAATAAATTAATGATATAATAATTATACCTATATATTATTATATTTTATTATTATCTATCAAATAATCTAATAAGAAAATAATTTAAAAAAAAAAAAAAAAAAAAAAAAAAAAAAAAAAAAAAAAAAAAAAAAAAAAAATAAAAAAAAAAAAACTAATTTCATTTCCATCTTTCAATTTGCTTTTCTTCCTATCAAATGGGGTATATTAGAATCAAATTCTAACCGAGAGGTTATGCCCCTCAAATTACAGATTTGACCTTTTGTATTGCACATTTCTTGGTTCAAAACTTGAATTGCACTGAATTATAAGCAGACTACAATATTCGCCCGCCGCCCGCCCCCCCAAAAAAAAAAAAAAAAAAAAAAAAAACCAAGAGGCAGTAGGGCAAAGTAGTTTGTTGCAATCCAGTGGATTAGAAATTCAAGAGTTTTGTTTAAGGCTGTGATTTAGTTTGTACTTCCAAGTGGTTTTGTGGGGAAAATGAGAAGAACGTGTCAAGGCATTTCTGGTGACCGACACTTTTGACAAATGACTAGTGCTAGTTTGTAGGATTTTGCATTATGTTCAGATGATCAAGTAGGGATGGTCATTAGTGTCCGCGAGTCGCTCAACGGTCATGTCGAAGCTCGATTTTTTTTTTTTTTTTTTTTTTAACAATCTTAACTTCATTCTCTTCTGTTTTGTTTCTCAGTTTGGTATTATGGGAATTATGAGTTTTTTTTTTTTTTCCTCAAAAGCTTTCTAGTCAATGGAAGCTAGATACTATTTCGTCGAAGAATATGATTCCTTCATATAGCTCATATTTCATTAGGCAGAGTTGGATGAATATTCTTCCTTGAAGGTGGGAAAATTGATATTACTGTTTGCGAATGAATAGTTAAAGCGCTATTTTCTTTAACTATTATTTGGAGGTACTCTTTGGATTATCAAAAAAATACAGTATAAATGTAGCATTTAGCGACACTTAAGTAGTACTTTTTGGATTTTCACGTTCTTCCTTGGGGGTGGAAAAATTGGAGCATTTGAAAAACTAAAAAAAAAAAAAAAAAAACTAAAAAAAGGTGTCGTACCTGAGATTACTTTTATGCTTGTCTTGTTGACTGCCCTGCCCAAGAAGACAAGCTGTTAATAGAATCTTTCAGATTCGTTGAAAAGGTTGACTGCAAATAGGGTGATAGAATAGTTTTAAAATGTCAGCAAAACTAATGACCTGTTTGGATGAGGTTGAAATAGATATAATATGAAAGTTGTGGACTGACTACTGGGACATTTTGTAATTCGAAGTCATTTGGTTGTAAGAAATATTATTAGTTCTGTTTCATGTAAAATTAATCAAATTCCAACTATCATTTTCAAAAATAAAAAAAATAATAATAAAAAAAAATCAAATGCCAACTCTCATCACTTAGAAGGAACAAGTTTATTGTATGATAAGGTTTGGTGAAACTCCTCGGCTGATGATTCATGTTACAAAGGTTTATTTTTGTTCATTGGTGGAGGCTCCAGGCAAAGAGTTTGGTCCTGAAAGTCAGACCATAGGTTGGTTTTAGCAGCAACAAAAGCATAGACAGAAACTTTTAAGAAAAGGGCGTTAAAAAATAAAAGTAAAAAAAAAAAAATGATTGGTGAAGCTTGTTTGGTAGGAGAAAAATGTGAAGGAATGAGCGAAGACTGGGATTCGTGAAAGGTTTTGAAATCTATAATTATTTAATAGGAGAGAATATGATACAATAAATGAAATCGGGATTTAATTTAAATTCCTAAAACCCCAATTTTATAAGATAAGTCTCTTTACTTTTCTTGCCTAGGTTAAATACTTTTTTTCCCCCCTCGTTTTTTCTGTGTGTATTATCAAACATATTCTTATTAGGAAACAATTTTGTGGATCATCTTTTTTTAAAAAATTCTTTGTGCCTCTCTTTTTAGAATGGCCTTGAGCTAATTAGGTGATAGGTGCCTAGTAGTTTTCTTATGTGGGCCTTTGAAGTCTCCCTTCCAAACTCCAACTTCAATATGAAAAGAAAACCAACCTACCTACCAAGCTTGCAATAGTTTCCAACTTCTTTAATATATATATATATATATATATATATATGAGACATCACTGGTTCAACAAATTACAGAGTAGATAGGTAATTTTGGTTTATTTCCAAATTAATATTGCATACAAACTACGAGGAAAAGAGAAGAACAAGACATGGATTTCGTGTTTAATCAAACAGAGGATATGGATTTTATGTAATTAACAAATGAATTAAAAGATTTCTGTCCTATGAAACCAAATTAAAAGCAGAAAAAAATTAACCAGATTTTCTTTTCGTATTGAAAAAATTAATCCATGGCTGTACTTAGGAGAGCACTAGGTAAATTTTTACGTGTTTACAAACACAGTTATGCAGACTTTGTATAAAAAATTGGTTGTTTTCTGAAATCCGGGGAAAAAAAAATACAGAAAAATCAGGTAGATAGATAGTTTTTGAACAATTACCCAAATTTTTTAAAGAAAAATGACAGATGATCATTAAAATATTAATTAACCCATTAATTAATTTCTTATACATTCCGAAATGTCCCGCAAAAAAATTATTTACTTTGGGGGAGGCTAGTGTTGTCAAACTCAAGATTATACTAAAACATTTTTGATATATATCCTAAAAGAGGTTTTTTTTTTTTTTTTTTTTTTTTGGCTTTTGTTTGGTGAGGCTGTTTGGTAGGATTGTCAAAATGGTAGGCTACGTGATAGATTTATGGACGAAACAAATGTCCTTATAATTTTAACTCCTTTGGAAAAGAAGTGCTCTTATTTAAACATTTCTTCCTCTTTAAAATAAGGAGGCATAATGAGACAACCTCCCCTCAAAATAAAATAAAATAAAATAAAATAAAAAGAGGAGACAACCCTATCACTCTGCTCTATTTGTCCTTGCATATTTATAACAATTAAATATAAATAAATGGGACAAATAATTCATTTTAATATAAACGTGTTATAACAGCAACAAAAATAATTTTAAGGTAAAATTTGTTGATTAAGTCAAAATCTATCTCCTGAACAAGACGAGCAAGTATGCTACTTCATTTATGTTATCAATTTAGTACTTGATAACATAGTAATGTTTATTAAGTCAAAATCTATTTCCTAAACAAGACAAGCGAATATGCTGCTGCATATATTACTTGATGGCATATTCACAAGAACCACCTTCTACTATTTTGGTGAATAAAAGCATGCGAAAGAGACGATCAATCGTAATTATTTTTCTAATTGAGATCTATACGTTGAGTAATATCTGTATTGAGATATAATTATTTGTGTCAGAAGCAAATGTATGACATCTATATTATCTGTCAAAGAATAATGAAAACCAAACTGATAGCTTAAAAATAATCTCAATTACATTCTACTAAACTCGAACTTGAGAGCTTTCACATATCAAACTATTCAGGAGTACGCTGAAATCTCAATGCAATAAAACTGCCACCTTTAATAGCTCAACGGCTTTCTACTACAAGAGCAAACATATTAGTTATTACCTATATTTCCGTCATTAAATCCGTCAATAAATCACCTTCCACGAAGTTTATGCGGAGACCAAACAATTCAAAAAAAAAAAAAAAAACCCTTCTGTGCGAGCTGGGAATTCCCACCAGGGAATATAGACATAGATATAGATATATATATATATATATATAAATATATATCTATATATATATAGATACATATATGGCTAAGGCCCTAGTCTCTCCAAGTTGGTTCGGCAACAATATAGAATTGAAACTTTTTGACAAAGGGTAGTTAAGAAAAAGTTTGAATAATAGGAAGTGACTTAAAAAAATAATAGCTTACTTCTACAATGCACGTGGTGGCAAACATATGATGAGTTGGAAATTTTGTTTGAGACCTAAATTCTATCCTATTTGGTGCTTTTCAGATATAATATTCCAACTGAAAAACAAAATAAACAAGTACAAATAGTATAGTCACAATTAACCTAAAGTACTCCAGGTGTTTTCCAAGCCAAAAAAAAAAAAAAAAAACCCTAAAGTCTAAGTGGTTTTAAAAAATGTCATTTTCCTTCATAAGGATAATAAGCAAATGTTTAATTGGTTCAATCCAATCAAACAATTCTTTTTTTTAAAAATATTTTTCTTTAAAAATAAACTTAGTTTCACTATTTATATATCCAAATTTAACTCTAAAACTCAATAATTTTATTATTTCGAATCAAATGAGATGATTTTTTTAATTGTATAAAATTTCGAGAATAACGAAATAATATTCATATTAACATTTTTTCGGAAATACATTTTAAGTTTTTGAACTTTTTTACTCCGAATATTTCATTTTTAACAAAACACACAATTTCAAAACTCAATCCATCTCCAATTAAAATAACTTCAAAACTTCAACTCAAACAGCTCAATCAAATGGCGTTTAATAATGTCTACATGTGTATTGGTAACATAATATGTGGCAAGATCTGCTCTCTTTCACCCTTCCGAGCGATCTTTCCACGGTCTTAGTGACAGGCGAACCCTCACGATATTCTTCACCATTTGATGATGGTTTAATGGTTAGTATTTGTATTCGCTATTCATAAGGAAAAGAAGCATTAAAACTCTAAAAAAAAAAAAATTTAAAATAAAATAAAAACGAAAAAAAAAAAAAAAAAAAAGGAGCAAGGCAGAGAGCATAAAGCAGTACACATCATCATTTAGCAGTAGTAGTGGGAAGTTGCGGGAACTGGAAAGAAGGAAATTAGCAATCATTAGAAGAGTAAACGTGGTGCTTCATTCTTCTTCCTTCTACTTTTTGTTTTTGTTTTTCTTTTTGGACTAATATTATGTTTTTTTTTTTTTAAGTGATTCAAAATATGGTCGTTAAGATCAAGTTCTTTCTTTGTTTTCTTTTTTTAGTGGTTGTATTATTGAATGGTATGGTGGATCCTACACATAATTGAAATGCTATAAATAATTGAAATGGTAGTGGTGAAACTATTAGAGTCCAGGCTGTTAGAGGAATTAAAATAAATCTGAATTTTTAGAATCAAACAAAATTTTTTTTTTTTTTTTTGAAAGAAATGGAAAGTAAAAGGTTAAGAAGGTGGGGGGAAATGGTGAGCTAGATGTAGTGTGGGTGAGGGGTATTGTTGGGATGTCCATTCAATTTTTGAGTTGTAGAAGAGGGAGGGAGGGAGACCCCAACCACACCACCTGCCCCTTTAGCCAAAGTGGATAAATCTTTCATATATCTATTACATATCTTTAAAACAACGAATAGTTCTTAAATAGTGACTTTTTATCAGCTGTAAAGCTGACATGTGATAGTCCCGTCATCCGTCACATGACAAGGCATCAATTGACATATGTAGCTTTTTATTATTATTTTTTTCTATCTTGCATATGAGAAGCACATGCTCATCGATTAGAAGATAAAAAAATATAAAAAAAAACGGGATTTCATACCCTATGACATTATTTTATTGGATTTTTTCCCCATAATGTAAGAAGACTTCCAAAAAAACTAGCTGTTAAAAATATACTAATATTTCATGATATATTGAGAAGTTTTACAGTAATGACTTTTTAAAGTAGCATTCGTTACTTTAAGAAAAAGAAATAAGAAAGGGATCTGCCCAAAGCAAACCCTCTAAAAAGAGCGACAAGCTGCTCAAGCAGAGTTAAGAAACAAACAAATTAATTAATTCATACCACCTGCTCCTTTAGCCAAAATAGATGAACAAACAAATTAACTATTTTAAGAAGACTTTCAAAAAACAACTATTTTGAATATACTAATTAATTTTTTTTGATCTTGTTAAAAAAAAAAAAAAAAAACTAGAAATTTAGCAAGAGCAAACAAACAATGTCCCTAGTTAAACAAGAAGAATCATAAAAGGGTATAACGACTCATGTTACTAGTAATTCTATTGTCGATCCTCCTAATTATCTGGCCAAACGAGAAGGATTGAAAAAAAATGAAATCAATAACTCCGGTCGCTCCCTAATAAAATCCACCTCCCAGTTAGAGTTAATTTAACAGCGCATTCATGACAACCTTGGCGTCTCCTAAAAAAACCAACTTAACCGACACTAAGCTGCAACTTCCATCGAAAACAAAAGCCAACTTAGTTTGCCCCTTGTAGTTTGAAGTATATATTATAGCATCATTCAGTTAATAACACCCCATTTTCTTTCTTTCTTTTTTTTCTTTAAAAAAATAAAAGTAAATAATAACTGTTAAATAATAAACTACTTTTTTATATTTTTTTTTTTCTGAAAAAATGTCTTCTGAAAATCAATAAAATACTATTCAAATTAAAAATCAACTCAAAAAAAAAAAAAATATGAATCAGAGTGGATATAATTCACAATCTAAATAAGTTATTTATACGAATTGATGATTTAAATCATAATTAATACGTTTATTTAAACCTATAATCGGATCATAAGATTGTCGATCTTATTGTTTAATCCCAAATAAGTGAGGTCCTATTAATCACATTCCCATTTTAGAGGAAAGAAGATAACAAGTGAAAAATGATTAACTTATGTTCTGCACTCTTATTAAGTAAACATACCATATTCTCGAAGAAGTGATCCCACATCCTCAAGTCATGTCTACATCCAAGGTTTGACACGTATAAAACAAAAAAAAAAACATTTTTGTTAGATTAAAAAAACAGTATAATAATTTGTAATATTTATATTGCAAAAAAAAAAAAAAAACAATATATTTGTTTGTAATATAAGAAGATTTGTCTTAGCCCTTCAAAGTAAATCTTGATAACAGATGACAATGAGATGGGATGGGGGACGAAGGTGAGGGCGGGGTGGGGGCGGGGGTAGGGATTGTTTTCCCATCCTCATCTCTAGCCCTTGAAACATTCTCTATCACCATCCCTACCTAAGGAGCAGGGGTCAAGGGTGGAAATTCCCTGTTGATGGAGTCTTTCTAATATCCATCACATTTTCCATTTAATATAATTATCATTTGAATATTGCACAACTTAAAATTAAAAAAATATAGAAATTTTATCATAAATTGAGACAAAAATTTAAAAATTTTGCAAAACAAACTAAATTGTAAACAAACACAAACTATATGTCTTATAAAAATTATATAGTCTGAAAACTAAAATTATGAATGACAAATATTAACTAGTATTAATCAATCAAGGTTATTAACTAATACTTAACTTTTATTTATTTATACTTTTAGTGAAAAAATGTAATTTGTAAGGGTAATTGGTCTAAATAGTTTCTGAACTATTTTAAAGGTGATGATTTAATGTTTATTCAATTTATTTTTGTCGAGATAACCCTAAACTCCTATTTTCTTGGCTAATACATTCCTTTCGGTCTAACTCCATCAAATTTCTAAAGAAATCTTGTTGAAAATATCAGTTTTATAGTAAAAAGACTAAAATACTCTCCCTCCCTCTCTCCCCTATCTCTCCCTCCCCTTTTCGCTCCTCCTGTGACAGTTATTAATTCCTACAAGAAAAGGATAACTGTGTAGTCCTACATCACTTGGGATGAATATATGTGATGGTTAATAAGTAAAGAGACCATTTCCTAATAGTATGTGGCTTTTGAGGCGAGCCTAAAAGCAAAACCTTATAGCATGAAGCCAAAGTGGACAATACCATATGAAAGGGAGGCATGCTTCATTACAAATGATATCAAAGCCTATACCCATAAGAAGTGTGGCCAACTAGGACGTTGGTCCCCAAAAGGAGGGGTGATTGTAACAGTCATCAATTCCTATAAGGAAAGGTAAACCATATATTCTATATCGCTTAGGGATGGATATACGTGATGGTTCATAAGTAAAAAAACCTTTTAGAGTGAGCCTAAAATCAAAACCGTGTGGCACGAAGCCCAAAACTAACAATATTATACCAAATAAAGGCATAAGTCGATACACCCCCTCCCGCATGAACCCAGATCTGTGTCGCTGCTACTGCCCCCGAACCCAGATCTAGGTCCCACCACCACTGTTGCCGCCCTTCCAAGAACCTAGGCCCCCCGCCCCCCGACGAAGATTCGAACCAGATCCCCCATCTTTAATTTTTTTTTTATGATTTTTTATTTTTAAATTAATTATTATTAAATTATTAAAATATCCTATCAAATTAGACCAAAATACTAATTCTATTAGAAATTTAATGGAAATAATATAATAGTCAACATTTAGAGAGTTTAGGATTATCTCGACAAAAAATAAAATTAAAAAAAATTAAAAAAAAGGATCAAACCGTCATATTTTAAAGAGTTCAGAGACTTTTTGGATCAATTACTTAATTTATATCACCTTTTATTACTAAAATAATCAAATCAAATTAAAAAGTTAACCTATATATACATAACAATATTTATAACATGTATGTCAAGGTAGAGGTGAGGTGGGGTGCTCCTCCCTTCACTGTCCTACTTATCCTACTTTCAATTTAAGGAAAAGACTTCATCCCTATCTTTGAATATTATCATCAGTTTTCACTAATTCAGATCGAATCCCAATGAATCTGTTTGTAATTTTGACGCATGAGAGTTGGGAGAATTTTGTAATAAGATAATCTTATGAATAGTGTTTAGTATGGGTAATCAAATCTTGTGGTGTTTTTTATATCACTTATAATGTAATTTTGATTACAAAAAATAATACAAAATAAATACAGTTTTTTCATATCTTACTAATAATCAACATAATCTTACTATTTTACCATAAAAAGATTTAGGTAAAAAATGATTATCTACATTTTTGTATTATTTATTTTATTTTTATTCAGAATATTTAACATTTTCCAATCAATACTTATTTTAACATTAAAAATAACCAAAATAATATTGAAATAAAAAAATATAAATAATTAGAGAAATTATATTTTAAATTAAAAAACTAAATAAAGAGGTTGAGATGAAGTCGAAGGGTTGCATGGCGGCTGGGTAGGAAAGAGCTGGATGGCTACGATGGCGAGGTTTATAAATCTATATTTTTATTTGAGAAAATTAAAGTTTTTGTAGTTATATATATATATATATATTGTTTTAAGGGTATTATAAGTAGTTTAGGTCAAAATAAAATATTGATAAGAAAAAGTTATTTATTAGATGCATGATATATTTCTAAATAAAATTTTACAGGATATTAAAAAAAGTAAATAATTCAAAATTATGGTGTTGACAAAAAAAGATAATTATTTATGTTAAATTTATAATCTGATAATATAAAAATATAAAATTTTAAAATATAATATAATTTTTAAATAAAAATAGAATAATAATATAAAAATGTAAAAACTTTTCCCACGACATATCCTTGGAATCGAGCTCAGATACATATAATACCTTCAAAATTCGACTAATGAGTGAGACACACGTCTCTTCTGCCCACAATCAAATCCACATCATTTCAAATCTGTTACTATCTTAAAAATTAATCTCAACATTACTATTCAAAAAAAAAAAAAAAAAACAAAGCAAAACAAAATAGAAAAAAATAAATAAAAAAAAAGGAAAAAAAGGGCAGTAATAAAGAGTTATAATGAGAGAGGGACACAAAATTGTGAAGAAAGCGCCTCTCTCTCTCTCTCTCCTACTTTCTCTCTCCTCTACTGACTACAGTATCCATCAGAGTGCAATGTTCCATTCACATTCAAACTGAAAAATCTTTCCCCTTCTCTTCTCTTTCCCATTTCCTTTCAAAACTTTTTTTTTTTTTTTTTTTCATCTCTCCATTTTTAACTTCTGGTCTCTCACGGTAAAGACCGACAGACGAAGAAAGGAAAAAAAAAAAAAAAAGCAAAAAAAATATTATTTTTTTCTCTCGTTTTGAAAGGGGAAACAAATCTTTCAATCTTCACTTTGTTCTTCGTTTTGTTGTAGTTTTTTAGTTTTGGATTCTTATACCTTACTGTCTGTTTCACTTTCTCTCGCTCTCTCTCTCTTTCTCCCCTCTTTCTTCTTTCTCTCTCCTACATTTGTTTCCCATTTTGAATTTAAACTTACTTTTTATAATCAACACTTCAAAAAAAAAAAAAAAACAAAAAAGAAAAGAAAATCAAAATGGAAATGAGAGAGTTCTTTTGAGTGTGAGAGAAGAACAACACAACAAGGCGTTTGGCAAGTGAGAAAGTGCGAGAGAAAAAAAAAAAACTTATCTCGAAGAGAAAGAGCAAGCAAACAGTAATGTGCCTTCTTCTTCTTCTTATTTTGGTGTATTTTTTTTTTCTTGTTCTCTCTGATCTGGTCTGACACTGTTTAATTTTTGAATTTTTTTTGGGATTTCTTTTTGAAAAAGGAACGGAGATTTCGGGCGAAGGCGAGTTGTTCGAGATCTGGAGTGAGCGACGGCGAGACGAGACGAGGCGGCCATTGCCAGATTCGGTTTGGAATTCCGGAAATGCGACATTTTTTCCGGGATTTTCTCTAGGGTTTTGTTCGCAGTTTGGCCTGCTAGGGTTTTCTTTTTTCTTCTTCGTTGAGTCGTCGCCATGTCTACCAAGCGCGCTTACAAGCTCCGTATCCTTGTCCTATTTTCTCGTTGAAAACTTTTTTTTTTTTTCCTTCTTTCTTTGCACTTTGGGTTGATCCTCTTGATATGGAGAAATGGGGATTTTGTTTGAAGCCTTGACCAGAATGTTTGACTTCAGAGGAATTCGTGGCGCATTCGGCAGCCGTCAATTGCCTCAAGATTGGAAGGAAGACTTCCAGGGTTCTCCTCACCGGTGGGGAGGATCACAAGGTCAATCTCTGGGCCATTGGCAAACCCAATGCCACTCTGGTACATATTTCTTTTTAATTCTTCTTTTTTCCCATATCATTAGTCAATTTTATGGGATTTTTTGCATTGTTCAATCGATGTCCTAGAATTTGTTTGGATGGTAAACGGATTGACTTAGTTCCAAAGCACCCATTCTCTTATGAAAACAGGCAAAAAAAAAAAAAAAAAAGAAAAAAAAGAAAAAGAAAAGTGCATGAGTTTTGGATGTCCTAACTAGCCTTTAGTTTTGGGGTTGATGAGAATAGGGACCAGTTTGACTAGTAGGACTAGTATGTGTCGAAAATTTTATCCCGAACACAATGAATGCCCACGTGTCAAAATTCAATGAATTTTGTATAATTGAGATTATGTTTTGGTCTCAACTTTTTTGCCCATGAGAAGTTGTATATTATCATGAAACTGTTTTTTCAATGATGTGTATCATTTTTCCTAGTTTTTTGATGCCAAGCCATTTTAGACTTGGTTGAAGTTTGGATGCTTGGGTCTTAAACCAGGTCAATCTTTATTGCTGATCAAATATGTTGTAACTTATGATGCTGGCAATGCAGCTCAGCTTTCTTTCATTTGATAAAAGATTGTTTGTACCCCTCCATTTTAATTTCTGTGATTTTGTTCCCAGAGTTTGTCTGGACATACGAGTGGCATTGATTCAGTTAGCTTTGACTCCTCAGAGGTGTTAGTGGCGGCAGGAGCTGCAAGTGGTACAATCAAGCTTTGGGATCTAGAGGAGGCAAAGCGTATGTTTCATTTGGTTCCACATAATGTTCTTTTAACTGCATGAGATTAGGAGAATAAGATAGTGAACTAGTTTAAACTATGTCAAGTATGCTGATATATGTGTTGTGTGAATTTGATTTTGGAAAATTTTCGTATAGTTGTTCGGACACTTAGTGGTCACCGATCGAACTGTATATCTGTGGACTTCCATCCATTTGGAGAGTTTTTTGCATCTGGCTCTTTGGACACAAATCTCAAGATATGGGACATCAGAAAGAAGGGGTGTATCCACACGTACAAGGGCCACACACGAGGAGTCAATGCCATCAGATTTACACCAGATGGTCGTTGGGTTGTATCTGGTGGAGAGGACAATACTGTGAAGGTCTGAATCACTTTCATCTTATAAAGAAATTGAAATAAACTGAGCAATTTCTATCATCCATATAGGCAATGAGATTTATCTTCGAGCTTGTAAAGTACTTTTCGTTCCGTGGAATTAATGGTGTAAAGTACATATTGATAGGGGGAAATACTGTTTTGATTTGTGTCCATTTTCACTGAACCCACTTTTGTACGCTATTTAACAGTTATGGGATCTTACTGCGGGGAAGCTTTTGCATGATTTCAAGTGTCATGAGGGCCAAGTTCAGTGCATAGATTTTCATCCCCATGAGTTTTTGCTTGCGACTGGTTAGTTGTTCTTTCACCTTGGAGCTTTTAGCAATGTATTGTGGTTCATGGGTCGATGAAACTATTAAATGCTGATTTTCAATTGATGTAGATATCAATGTGTTGATTGCTTTGATTTGTTGCATGGGTATCAAAAGCTCTCATTCAGTAAAGTCAACTTAATTCTGAAAAACAAGTGCAAAAAGGAGTAGAACTTTTCACCATGAGAGCCAGAAATCTCAACACAACCAGAAGCCTCTCTGTGGCCGAGATTTCCACTTAATTTTTTTTTCTCTCTTTCTCATTGCCTCCTACTATACATCCCAAAACCTCCTATGAACTTTTGCCCTCTTCATGCATTTATTAGTTTGTCCACTGGGGTAGGCCAATATATTCCAAATGTTAAAACTCAATCATATTTTAGTAGCCAACTCGTAGTGCAAAAGAAAGCATGCAAAGGACGTGTCAAGTTGCATTCACCTGCATGAATTTCCACTTTATCAAGTTATCTCACGTAAAAAAGCCAGCTGGAAAATCCTGTTTGTCAGAAGCCATCCTGAAAAATAGTAGGGAAGTAAATTATGCTTATTTTCTGCACTAATTTTAGTCCAAAATTGGAGTAGGCCTACCTTGCCCTTTACATGACTACTTTGGAGATTACATTCTAATCGTGTTTCAAGTTAAAACTCCATAACCGTTTACCCTATAATGACTCTTTAAGTTTTTAACCACCTTGTTGCCGTGTACTCATCTCCACCCTATGGATGGGAGCGGATAATGTCCAAGCATTTAGCTCTTTAAGCATAATACAGGAAATAACTAAATGAAGATGTGAGTAGTTAGGCAAGCTAATATATGCTTTCAATTAGGGTGATCCTACCGTCCTTTGTGAGGTATTTGTTCTTCCTTTCTCGACTTTGCTTTTCTAAACCTCTCAACAATTGGCTTCCAATTTTTCAAGATGGATGGCTCTTCCAAAGTATAGTTGAGATAGGAAGTAGGAAATTGTTTAGCCAAAAAATTAGTCATCTGTTAAGGCTTGAATATCCTATGCTTAACAGTGGTCTAGAGTAATGGAGTGTTAATCGGCATTCATGATATTATCAGCGCAAGAAAAAACAAAAGATTCAGTAGGAGTACAACAATAGTAAAGCATGCTGCTGTGCATGTCTCCTATGTTGTTATTGCTGACTATATTTTTCTTTTTCTGTTTGCTCTTTCCTAGGCTCGGCAGATAGAACGGTTAAATTTTGGGACCTTGAAACCTTTGAGCTAATTGGTTCAGCTGGACCTGAGGTACGTTTTATATCCTAAGCTAGATTTATCTTGCATATAAAAAATAAATTGAAATGTTGAATTGCTTCTTTCAAGAAATTAATTTATATTATTTGTTTATGCCGTTATCAGACCACTGGAGTGCGTTGTTTGACTTTTAACCCTGATGGAAGGACCGTACTTTGTGGATTACATGAAAGTTTGAAGGTGAGCTTTTATGCTAGTTAGTTTGTAATGATTGGGGCATAAAGGAATGTCACGGAATCCAAAGGTTTTTGAGGCTCTATTTGGGCTCTTTTTAGTTGGGCTCTGCTATATAATTTTTTGTTTTTTGTTTTGTTTTGTTTTTTTTTTCAATAGTGGATACCTTATCCTCGTTCTTGCATTCGATCCGTTAATCAATAAAATGAGTTTCAATTGTAGAAAAATGTATAATTAGTTTATGGAGTCCACGCTTACTTATATTGGTACAAATTTACAGGTTTTCTCATGGGAACCAATTAGATGCCATGATGGGGTGGATGTGGGGTGGTCGAAATTATCAGATCTTAATGTTCACGAGGGAAAACTTCTGGGCTGCTCATATAATCAAAGCTGTGTTGGAGTATGGGTTGTAGACATCACGGTATTCTTCATGTTTTTTTTTTACTCGCACTACTATTTTTTTTTCCTTACAATCCTATTCTACCTTAGTTGTGCTTGACCTTAAGGGAGCAAATGTGTGACTTGCAAGTTCTTCCTTTTGAGCAGCGGATAGAGCCATATGCAGTTGGTAATGCTAGGAGACTGAATGGTCATTCAGAATCTAAATTGTCAGCCAACGAAAATATCTCTGTACTGAATGAGAATACTTCAAAGGCAAGTTTGGGCAGGTTGCCTGTTTCTCAAAGTTCAGATCCTTTGGCGAAGGAAACAAAATCCTTGGGAGATTGTCAGTTTCCCAAAATTCTGATGTTGTTCGGGAACCTAAAGTTTTGGCATGTATGTAACCTTTTGAGCCTTGTTTCTCCTCTCTCTTTATTGTATTCTTTTTCTGATAGTTTTTGGGTATTATTTTTTCTTGGCCTTATATCTTTCCTGACATTTTGGTTCTCTCGTTTGTCACTATCCATCCGGAGTGAAGCATCAGGAAATGTACCCAGTACTCCTCAAAGGATAACTTTAAGCTCCAGTCCAAAGAAAGTTCTGCCCAGTTCAACAGCCATTCCTAGTGCAGCAGCCACTAAGAGGAACTCAGCAAAGGCGGCTAGCGCTCCAACTTTTAACAAATCAGAAGTAATGCCTGTTATTGTGCCTAGAAATAGTATAGTACAAGATATGCCAGCTGAGTCCAAAAAAGAGGTTGGCCTAGTTGGAAGAACAATGCCCTTCTCTTTGCAGTCAAAGGCAACTGACTTCCGAAGGTTCCCTCATGTTAGAGAGATGTGGATAAGCCGGCTGTTTCTGTACAAACCGAATCCTGCTCCAAGGAGTGTGGAATTCAGCATTTCCGAGAGGAGTACTTTTCCTGGAGTTACAAGTTCAGTCCAAGGAATATCCTCTGAAAAGAATACCAAGGACGACAGAGGCATTGGATCCGGAAGGCTTGAAATGAGTCCAATGACAGAGCCAACTGCTAGCTGCCAACCTGACAGTTGTAAGTATTTAACTTTTAGAAGAATCCTAGTTCAGAGTCATAACATATTTGAACTAGGAGTTTCTAAAAGTTTTGATCTTAGGGAAGTCAGGTGACTGTAGAGAAAGATAAAAGAACATGGATAGAACCACAAATATTAGAAGATAACTACTATGGGAAGGATCTACTCTCACGTATAGAATGGAAACAGTGCTATTAGAAGAAATTTTCTTTTGAACAGAAAAAGGAATCATTGGTGGGTTTCAAGGACCCCCTAGCCTCCTAATGGCCTCAACCAAGAACTCAATAACAGACTCTCATTCACACGATCCTCCCAATAGCCTTTATCCCTTTTATCCTAACCATTTCCTCTACCATACTACTCATCACGCCCTAAACATCCACTAACCACTAACCACTAACTTCCCTAGTCTAGTATGAAAGGTTCCTAACAGAGAAGCGTTTATTTTTATTTCAGATGAAACTCGGGGGCACAAGATGAACAGAGATGCCTGTACTATTGGAGGTCTAAGAGCAGGTAACAGAGGGCCACTATAAATCATTCTCGACATCTGTTAATAGTTTGAAGAAAAATGAACTTTATATCTTATAAAAAAAATGAGGTATGAACAAAACATATGGAATATATTTTAGGGAGGGCCCGGTCAATTGCTGTGAATTGGGAGAAAAGAGAGCGATATTCAAATTATGAGGGACCTACTTCCAGTATTTCCTCTGGAGCAGTATCTGCAGCAAACGTGGTCCCATTGAATGTGGTATGATTCTTTCTACCATGACTTAATATCTAGCAATAACAAGTCTTGTACTAAGATGATAGCTAGCTATGTCATAAAGTGACATTGCACCTACTTTAACGACCCCTAGGGTCAAAACCCGCATTTGGAAGTGTTGGAAATGATGGTTTATGTGAAGAAAGTGAGACTTATCTTCCTTGTGAAAAAAAAAGGGTTATTTTCGTAAATTCTATTGTGCATGTGAAACAAATTTACTGCACATAAGTTCAAACTAATAATAGAAAGCTGTTTTAACGACTTTACATTCACAGAAAATTATCTTATATTCCTAACGCAAAGGTTTTAATATTTGGTCATTTTCTAGATTTTAGGTGAATTTTGTTTTATATTTTATGCGGTGCATTCTATTTATAATTTTCTTGCTTGTACAATTCTATGTGCCACCTGAAGTCTAAGCAGAGAGGGTATCCTCCACCTATTGAAAAAGAATCAGTGTCAGCCAGTGATGAAGATGCTATTGCGGATGTCATGGAACAACATAACCAATTCTTGAGTTCTATGCAGTCCCGTTCAGCGAAGTTACAGGTGATTTTTGTTGAAGTTTTAAGTCTCAACTCAAATGGAATAATTCCCTTGCTTCCTCATTAGAGCTTGCATTTTTACAAAATTTGCACAGGAAGTTGCTTTTCCTGACTTTGTTAGCATATTGGCATTGTTAAGTCCAATTCAGAGAACAATTTCCAGTACCTATAGTGGTTATGCTCTAGATCGTGAAAACAAAATGATCATAACAAATTGCTTTTCTGTGGGATGATTTTGTAGGGTGTCTATAGATATTGGGAAAGGAATGATGTTAAGGGGGTCATTAGTGCAATGGAGAAGATGGCTGATAATGCTGTAAGTATCTTATGTTTGATTGCCTGAGTTCTGTAATCATCTTAGTTGTTATTTTCTCAGTAGTTTTAAGTGCCAAACAGGTACCCGTTCACTTTAAATCTTGACTTCTGATGCTGATCTTATCAATTTTTAGGTCGTTGCTGATGTAGTTAGCATTATGACGGAGAAAATTGATATTGTCACGCTGGATATATGCACTTGTCTTCTGCCACTCCTTTCTGGCCTTCTAGAGAGTGACATGGATAGGTACAATTTATGCATTATATATTGCTTTTGCAGTAATTTGTTATCTTAGCTTGAAATACATTGCTGCTGAGCTTGATCCTATTAATATACGCTTTTTAGACAATGGTAACTTAACATATATGGGCCAGGTTGTTTGATTGCTCTTCTCCACTTTGCTCTTCTCTTCACTTGTGTAATCCTTGTTTCTAACATATCTTTGGCTTTTTACTTCAGCAATGTTTGACATTGTCTACTGGAACCACATGTCGAGGGGAGTGGTGGTCTGCATAGCCAATTGTTTTAGGACAATAAGCAGCGAGTAACTTGATATAGATTCTCAAACTAATCTCCCCTCAACGTGAACAATTAGAAGAATTGGTAGCTTACCCATTGTTGCCAATGTTTCGAACTAAACAGTCCTATGAGTGCTCAAATAAAGGGCTCTAACTTCATGTTTTCTTGATTATTTCTTTTTCCCCCCTCCCGATTTTTGTTTAACCATTTCTTTTTACGACTGAGATCATTGTGATCCATACATTACCCAAGTTTCCGTTCATTTTTCCCTTGTGCCTATGAAATGGTTCTTAAGTTTATTTGCGCAAGCTGCTAATAGTATATAACAATATACAATGATTTCAATGTTTTTACAATGATTTCATTGTTTTTGTATATAGAGCAATCATGCATATCTTGAAAAGTTTCATCATGAATATCATGAATGTCCAGTCCTGCAAAACCAAGTTACATTTTAGTTTCATGATAGATCAAAATTTTCTTTTATGATATGAATCCTTTTTCGTTTTATATAATATTCATTTCGAATTATGGGATTGTTTGACCAAGTATATAACTGCCCGACCATATTAGGCATATAGGGATTTCTCTGGAAATGCTGCTCAAGCTGGTCAGAATATTTGGTTCAATGATCTATTCTGCAGTATCATCATCTTCATCTGTTGGTGTGGATATTGAGGCAGAGCAAAGGTGGGTCGACTTGATCTCACCCATTTTAGTAAATGTCAAAATATTTTACTATTAATTGGTTTCTGCAGATTGGAGCGCTGCAACACCTGCTTTGTGGAACTTGAAAAAGTCAAACGCTGCCTTCCTGCAATTACCAGGTGATGCTTATATCTTTCAAAGTTGCCTCTTTCTCTCTCCGTGTGTTCAATTTAACTCGTTATGTTCGATGCTGATTTCCTTCCCGCAAATTTTATTCATAGAAGAGGGGGATCGACAGCGAAGTCTGCACAAGAGTTAAATTTAGCTCTTCAAGAAGTTTCATGACAAAAAAGTTGCTGGAAAAATGGAAGTTAAGTTTTTTTGGCCAAGAAGTTCTGTTGCTTTGGGGTGAGTTTATGCATTTTAAGTTATAAACCCCTCTTCACGCAGCACCTGATGGTTCAGACTTTCTTTGGCCGCGTCTGGTCCTGACTCGAGCTCTGCTCTGTCTGTACATTTGTGCCAAGTGGAGACATTAACTACAAGCTAATTCTACTAAATTTACTGAAACTGAAAGTCTGCTGATGGAAGTTATGGGGTCTACCGGCTGTTTGATCGGTTTTGGCAACTATTACCATACAGTTTCTGCTTGGAGTAGGGAGGGAAGTCTACCACTCCATTTCACTCTAACCCGATATCGATTATCAGTATGTGCCGACTTTGATCGTACTGTAATCTTTGACTACATTCATGTTTATTCAATTATTTTTGAAATGTCTACATTCCTTCATGTAAAAGATCGGCGGTGATGAACTGGTGTCTTTCAACACCTTCCTTTTGAGTATTGGTTTTTCTAATACGAAAATCCTTTTGATGCATCAGCCTGTCCTTTTTTTTTTTTTTTTTCTTTTTTTTTCTTTTTTCTTTGTGATTGATTCCTTCACAAGGGCCTTTTATCTCTACTGGTGGCAAAACTCGCCGGAATCGTATTAGTGGTTCGACGAGATATCTTTCCACGGTTTGGTTTTGCAGTAGAATTTCCTTTAACCGCGTGGTACGACTAGGGATTTTCTTCAATCCATAATTAACCAGATCAAACTGCATAATTTAATTTAAAAAGTGTAAAAATTAGCATATGGCCCTTTTACCGGGGTTAGTTTTGAGAAAGGATTTTGGCATCATTGATTTTGTTCTTGAATTTTTCTGTGTGATGATTACATATATCGTTTTTGGCTGCTTAGCCCCTTGTCTTGAAATTTTTAGACGTTTTTTCTAATCGCTCATCATGCAAACATTTGACATTTACTAAAATAAGCATATGATGTAAAATTGTTCTAATTTTGCACTTCTGTGATGTACCTAACATTAACATGCATCTCTTAATTTTACGGCCAATAATTGTAACAAATAGCAGTTTTCAGTAAATAATTGAAGTAAATAGGAGTTTCTAAATATTTGAAGCAATTAACAAATTTATTAGATAAATAACAAATGTACTTCTAGTGAATAGATTTTTTCGTATTAAAGTTTCTATATACCTAGTAAATTTGCTATTTATTTGTTGTTTCTTAAAAAATTGCTATTTACGGATCTCTCCTTTAAAATTCTCAAAAAAATTGAGTTCAGAGATTGATCGGCCAGTAAAAAAAGTTTAGGACCAAGTTGCTGCTTATGGTTCAGGGCTAACAACACCAAAAATCCTTTTAAAAGACGAAATTCTAGGTAAGCAAATGATCTCATTTAGTAGTGGCTGCCAAAATACCCCAGTTCATCAGACTCTCCTCTTCCCCCCTATCCTCTGAAAATCTTGAATTGGAACTTTGTTGCTAGTGTCACTGTGGTGATCTATGTGGAGATGGAAATCTAAGATCATAAGAAATTCAAATTAATAATCGGAAAATAATAACAGTTGATCACAGTTAATAGAAATCCACATTAAATAATCATCATAGATAAAATTAAAACTAAGGTGGAAAAGTACATAATAACACAAAATTTATAAGGTTCACTCTAGATTCTAGAACGAGTTATTCCTCTTTATCTGGAGTTTTTTTACTATATATATGAAGTTTGTATAATAGTAAGTAAAAGATAATACAGGGGATAAGAATGCTCTCCTCTTTTTTTGATGGATTTGATATCCTACTTATAAGGAAATGCTCACTATTGAAGTTAATAGGGTTGAATGCACAACTTGAGTTAGTGGGGTTGTGCTTGCTACTTGAAACTCGCGGCCAATGCTGCCACTTGTGCATCACGATTGCAAGGCTCATCCTCACGAGGACGTGCGAGCCTCACCCTCACAACAAAGAGAAGGCATTTTATTGGAAATAGTGCATACAATTTTACCTTCGTAGGAGTGTCTACAATATAACAACTCAGTATACTTACTGAAGATAAGCCCATTTTTACACGTTCTTTAATTGTTTCGTTATCATGACTAATAGAAAAATTATAAATAAATAAGAAAATAATGAATATAATAGAAAAGATATTTTTTGACAAAAATAATGCATATTTAAAAAAAAAAAATTTACGACATTATAATGCTACCAAGTGAAAATTCAAATGACATAAAATCCTGGTAAGGAAAAAAAAAGTATATCATTAAGTTATATAAAAATAATAAAATAAAACATAAAAAGGAGCAACATTGTTGTGTCCTTCTTGTGCTCGTATTGGCCCTTAGCGTGTTTTGTGTCCAAAAATTACGTCAAGTAGATTGGACTCATATACTGTTAGTGCGAGTTCATATTTTAGCATGTCGTGCTCGTGTAAGTTTGTTTTGACATTTTTAGTGAAGAGATTTTCCACTTTGTGAAGGAAGAAGGGAAAAAAAAAAGGGGACAGGGTATCTGTGTCACTTTTTTCTTTTTTTTTGAAGGAATCTGTCGTTTTTTTTTTGGTCAATTTCTTTCTAAATTAGTTAGTACTGACAGAGATGCATCTAATAAATCAAAAAGTTCTCTACCAAAAATGCATAGTTCAAATCTCCCATTCAAGTTCAAAAAAACAAAAAAAAAAAAAAAAAAAAAAAAGAAGAAGAAGAAGGCATCAAAGTTCTAAAAAATTGTGTTTTCTAGGAAAGACGGTTTTAGATATATGTTTTAAATATCACTACTCCTTTTTCTGAGATAATAAATATTGTCACTTTTTTTTTTTTTTTTTTTTTTTTTTTTTTTTTTTGTAAATCTGAAAGGACAAAGGTATTAATATATATATTTTATTTGATATTAAGGATATTAATATTTTGAACTTCGACTAATGCGTCTGTCGAAGAATAAATTTTTTTTTTGAGAGACTTTGGTGAAGAAATTTTTAATAACAAGTTATACAAAACGAAAGGGATACGCGGGAAAATGCCAAAAATGTTCTCTTTTGTTTGAATTATCCTTTTTATTTTTTTAAATCGTTAATTTTGTTAACTTAAGAAAATGAGTCTTAAAAAAAAAAAATCACTCAGTAATTAATACTTGATGCTAGAACAATAATTGATTATCTACGTTAATATGTGTTTAATCAATATGAACAAATAATCTGCCATGTATCAATCGTTTTAACAAATACTGATACTTTTTTAAATCTAACTATTTTTTTTAAAAGTAAAATGTCTAAAAACTGCTACATTTTTAAACTAAATTGACGGGTTTTCAGAAAAAAAAAAGGAATACTAATAAAAAAAATTCAGTTGACTTCCAAAAGATGGAAATAAAGGGGGGAAAAAAAAACTAGAGCAACAAAAATTCAATTGACTGTTATCTCGGACATTATCGGCCTAAAATTGTGCCCCTTATATCTTTGGTTTGAACCTTCATTGACTACTGCAAATTACATGTGACAATAAAGTCCCATGATTACCTGACTTCTTATATTTATTAATAACAATTCATCCCACATAAATGAATTTCACAGTAATAAAAAGGGCAGCAGATTTTTAAAAATGTCCCTAATCTTGTTTATTAAATTAAGAAATCAATATATTAATATTGTTTAATCAATATCAATTAATGACTTGTGGATCAATGAACAATTGACAAACAAATCAATCATTTTAATGAACAGACTATTTTTGCAAAAAAAAAAAAAAAAAACCATTTTTTTAAAAACAAACTTCCTAAAGTGCTAATGCTCTAAACTAAATCGATTATTGTTCAGCAATAAAATAAAAAAAAAAGATAAAGAATTGCAATACGAATAACAAAAATTCAATTGACTTCCAAAAAAAAAAAAAAACCAAAAAATAAATATAAAACAAAAAATATATTATCTCCTTGAAATTGTCCCCTTTATATCTTTTGTTTGGACCTCAGTCGACTACTAGTGCAAATAACATGTGACAACAAAATCCCATGTTCACATAGCTTCTCAGATTTATTGTCAAAGAGTTGAGTCCCACATAAATGAATTTTCACAGTACTAAAAAGGACAAACACATTTTAATTAGTACTTAAAAAAGATAAGAAAAAAATAATAATAAACAACACTTCTTTTCTTATCTCGGTCTCCAAGATGACAAGTTAATAAATTCTTATTCTTAAAAAAAAAAAAAGTTTATAAATTCTTAAAACAGAAACAAGTCTTTTATTTTTTATTTTTTTACAGTTTCTAGTCTTTTAGATTTGACCTTTACATGGGTAGATTCTATTTTGAAATCCTTCCTGAATAATATTAATGACAGAAAAAGAGTCTTCTTACCAAATACCGAACAACAACTGGCAAAAAGAGGTTTTTGTATTAAAAGATTTCCGTTACTCTTTTGATAACACGTCCTTTTTCTTTTGGATCACTTTCTATGTGCTATTTTTTTAATTCTGAAAAAAAAAAAAAAATCCGGTGGTGGTTTTGGTTTTCCTCTGGATCAGGATAAAGAAAAAAGAAAAAAAAATCTTTGCGGGCATTTTTCTTTTGTGTGTGCGTGTGTTTTTTTTTTTTTTTTTGGTTTTGTTTTGGGGGGTGTGGGGGTGGGGTGGGGTTTGGAATTTTGGACTCGAAAACTGCATGTTTCATGCATTCTTCGATAGCGTGGACGACTTCTTTACGCAACTTTCTCCCTTTCCCTTTGCTTTAATGTTCTGTTTGGTACTATTTTTTTTTTTTTTTAATTCTTCTCATTCAGATTATTGACATGAAAAAAAAAAAAGAAAAGAAAAGTACTTGGGTATTGAAGAGGAACAAAAAAAAATTAAAAAAATTTATTTAGTAAAAAAAAAAAAAGTAGTAGTTTTGGAGCAAGAAAGGGAAAAGGTAATGGTGGATATGAAAGAGGAAAACATAAATGCAGATTGTAATTATATGCCATGTATGAATATCCAAGCTTGATATGAAAACTGGACAACTTTAATTGCAAATGGATTTTCAGAAAATCCATGGATTTTCATCTCCTTTTTTCTTTTCGATTCTATTTCGCACCGAGATTTCTTTCTCGGTGGAAAAAGAAAAATCCACAGAATTGTAATCTGGTATTTCATTTCTGCTCATACAGGACTAGCTAGTGCACTTACCGAAAATCCGATCTTGTTGAAGCCTTCTGACTTAGACCTTTCTGCTAGGTGGATTTTAGCCGGGTTTGGACAGTGCTTGGGATTTTCTTGAAATTTTCTGATTTTCATCTTTTACTGGTTAAATAATTAGAACAAAGATCGAAGAAGAAGTCGAGCAAAAAAAGTCAAAATCATGACATTCTCACCATGGGATTTGCCTCTTCTTTCTGATGCAAACAAGTATTCCAACTTCCAATGCTTTCTTGAATCCGTCACTCCGATTGTTCCTTCCGAGCGGCTTCTGAAGGTAATCTTGTCTCCTTTGCGTCTTCCTTTTCTTGTTTGGTTTCTTCACTCGGCTGAGAGGATGCGCTTTTTCTTTTTCTTTTTCTTTTTTTTTTTTTTTTTTTTTTTTTTTGTGGGAAGAGGAATATGTGTGTGGGTGGGTGGGTGGGTGTGAGTGTGAGAGAGAGAGAGAGTTGTGTATGTGTGCTTTGTTTGATGACAAGGTTTTCCCCCCTTTTCCTAATATGTATATGTAGATTTTATTTTTCTAGGGAGAGATTTGAGAGTAATTACCCGGTTTTGAATTCGGGCTAGGATGTGAATTTGTTCCCTTTAAGAAAGGATTGGTGGTTATTTGTCCGATCTCAAACCCGGTTGGGTTAAAACTAGGTCTGAGGCCATAGAAATTTGTATCGGTGTGTAAGGCATGATGTGCATTAGTAGGATGTAGGGTGTGATGCATATATATCAATCGTGTGTACGGAAACATTAAACCGGCACGTGAGGTAAACGTGTTTTAATTTGTATCGAACATGTGACGTGTTTTAATCTGTGTGTAATTTGTGACGTGTATTAGTCTTTAGTTAAGGCGTGATGTATAGTAATCATGTGCAATAGTGTTTTCTTTTTGCAATTTATTGTCTTACAAAATCGTTAAAAATCAGAATTAGGCCTTGAACCGGAGAATAAACTCAAAATATACTCTCTTAGTTTACATTTTTTATTTTACTAGGGCTCAAACTAATGATTTGGAAATTTCATTTATTTATTTCTATCGATTTGACAGCACTATACAGAATTGTTTGGAAACTATATATTCCCCGTATCAAACTCGATCATGGGCCTTAAAACCCCTTCTCTTTTTAATTAGAATATGAAAATATTAAATATCTGTAACTCGATAAGTGAAATAGTATCTCTGTCCAAACAAACATGTAATCTTCCTATTTCCATTTTCTTCCAATGTTTTCTGCAGAACATTCCTCATGAGTCAACTGGCCAAGAAATTGTGGACTGTTTCTCCTTAAGCAGCCTTTGGAAATTCTTCACCGAAACAAGTATCTACGGTGCCGGTGTCCCGATTCTTTTGAGCAACGGTGACGCTTGCCTACAATACTATTGTCCATCCTTATCAGCTCTCCAAATCTACAAACAAAAGCCGATTGGTTCCCCTAGGTATTTCAAGTCATCTAGTTCTCTTGTCATCTTGAAAAAACTAGCAATTTTACCGCTTGCTGATAACTAACTTAAATGCGCGCGCGCACACACACACACACACACACACATAATATATGTCCTTTGGGAAGAAGGGTGGGAAAGCGCGGCACGGAAAAACAGGAGGGAGGCTCCTCGAGCGATGAAAGTGAAAACGATGAGATGTCGATATCCTTGAGCAACATTTCGAGTAAAAGCTCGGACAACACTTCGGATGAATCCGACCATGATGATTCATGTCAAGCTAGTGATCCATTTGGGGAACTGTGTTCCAGTACAATGAGACAATGAGCCCTTATGACAGAATCCCTTTATCTGAAAAGGTATAATTGACCAGATTAACTATTTCTAATTGTTGTTTTCTCAACACTTTTGTGAATTCTATTGTCCATCTATGAGGTTTGATATATAAATATAAATATAAATATATATATATATATATATATATGTACTGCTTCAGATCAATGAATTAGCTGAGCAGTATCCTGATTTGCTGAAATTGAAGAGCTCAGATCTCTCTCCTTATAGTTGGATAGCCATTGCTTGGTATGTTTCAATTGGAAATTTGATGTTTTTCAATACCAGCCAAAAAAAAAAAAAAAAAAAAAAATCTGACAGTTGGACCTGCTGTGATATTTTCTTATCAGATTATATTTTTGATTAGTCAATATTTTAGATTGGGTTTCGATCATTGCTTTGTATATTTAATTATTGTTATTATTATTATTTCCTTGTATTAGTAGAGTCGATTTGTTCAAGATGTAAATTACAGATTGGCCTTCATTTGCTTAATTACTAGGTATCCCATCTATCAAATTCCATTAACCAAGAATGTGAAGGAATTGTCAGTATGTTTTGTTACATTTCACCGTTTGTCCTCCTTCAAAGGTGAGATCCTCCCTCTATATTTTTTGGGATTATTTTCACAATTGGTATTCAGACTATATAATTAATATAATACCCCTAGTCAGTTTAGCCGTTAACTAAACTTAACTAAAATATGTAACTAATTATATATTTATTAAATCGATAGAACATAGAAACATAGTAAAATCAAGAGAGTTGTATAATAAGATATTAATATAAAATATTTATAAAACTCTTCATCATAGTTTAGAAAAAATATGAATATTTGGTATTACAACTATTCCAGACTGTTAGTACTATCTCAAAACAAAACTTTGTAGTGTAGCCCATAAAATTCTTTGACAAGCATTTTCATGAAATAACTTTAGTTTAGTATGTACATAGGTTTCATGATATCAGATTTCCAAAAAGGTTTAGCCAGCCACTTTATTATTTCCTCATTCTTTTCTTCACCACCTGTGTCATGAAACTTTAAAGTGAGCTAAAAGCCCATTAGGCAGAACATAGTTAAATACAAAACAATCAAACTACGATCGTACTTAAAATACATTTATCAAAGAATTTCGAATCTTCTTACTGTAAATAGAAATCCAAATCAACTTTAAAATATATCATGAAAGCCCATGAGATATGACACATATTGGGTTTATGCTACAGAATTATTTACTATTCATTTACTTTAAGTTTGGCAAACATTTTCATTACTTTCATTGAGATCCCAAATGTTGATATCAGTCATGTCCCTTTCGGGATCCATCTGTGAGTATCAGTCAGTTCCAATGACACTATTATTGTGGGGTTACCATGTTCCGTAGATATTCCCATAATTTCATAGGCCATATCTAAAATTTGTAAACCTTTAAACATTATAAATATGTCATAAAACCTTTCAATAAACCATACTTGTAAATTATACTCTTTCAATAAGGGGAAACATTATATCTATAGTCTCATTTTAAATTGTTAAACATGTGTTAAAAACAATAAAATGCTATAACATATACTTTTAAGTTTCTATGGCACAGCAAGTAAAATTCCTACTTTTCTCTTTTAAAGTTGAACTATCACAGAGAAATTGACTTGGCCGTTTTGAGAAAACTGATCGTGTTTGTTCTAAGGTCCATAATCAAGTCATTTTACAGTTAAAAGTATCTTCAATCAATTAAAAGTCATATAAAATAGAAATATATGTATTATAATATCACTTTTCAATGTTTTAGATCATTTAAGGTCTTGAAGGCAAGTTCTGAGTACAAACAAAGTTTTTACATAGTTGCTGTCCACAAATTTCTAGCAACAGTACCTAATTTTGAAAATTCACCAAAAATTCAATTTACAATATTTTCACCTGATATTTTGTGGAGAGCAAGATTCATATGTCTACTTTAACACCACAAAATTTCATCTTCAAATACTGAGTATAAACAGAAAAAAAAAACTCGGAATCCTATTATCTGTTATAGAAATATCAGTTTTCTCAGTCAAACATTTTCACAAATACCTTCTATATAACTTCATAAAATATGTAAAAACAATAAAAGCTCTTTTCCAATAGACTTTACAATGTTTTACATCTCAAATAATATAGAACCATCAAGAAATCTTGAATAAAATCAGAAGTTACACACTTGGAAGAAAAATCAAAGCTCACTTTTAACATAGAAGCATCTCAAGTCAATCAAATCAAACAACAACTTAAAAGCTCATATCACTAACTTGAATAGCGTCAAAATCTGTTAAAAATCCTAATTTAAACTGACCTTAGGTAGCTTATAAAATTCGGATTCCAAAATTGATGACAACTCCACTTTGATTCAACTAGCATGAACAAAAATGGGTGTTTGGTGGAATCCGAGAATGAAAATTTGAAGGAAGCTTAATCTTGATTTGTTTTGTGATTTAGGAGGGAAATAACATTTTGTTGAGAAAATTTGATGAAGAAGGTTAGTTGTTGGAGTTTTTATTTTTATTTTTTAAAAAGGGACTTAGAACAAATGCACCGTTTGGAAATGAGAGAGGTGAGGAAGATGATAAATTGCTTATATCAGCTTATTATCACTTAAAGGCAGGTGTAAAACACATATAAAGACAGCAACAAAACAAAATTTTTCAAAAAATTACATAAAGTGCCCAAAAGAATTTAAAATTATGCTAAATCCTTTAAAATATATTTTATTTGCAAACAAGTCCATAGAAAATTTTAATAAACTTCATTTAAAGTATATTCTATAACTTTAGATTACCATTCTTATACAAATAATCTCATGGACTATACATATCGATCAACTTTACTTTCGGCAGCTGTCAACTCTTCTCTGTACAGTTACTTAATGTAGTTAAACAATTTTAGTAGCACATAAATTCTTAAAAAAAATAATTTTTATAAAATGATTAACATTACTACTAATAAACACTTAATAATACTAATAAGATACTAAACAACTTGTTAAACTTAGTTATTTTAAATTAATTAAGCTCGTCATACACTTAATCTGTGCTGGATGTGACTTTTGGTTTTACATATCAGACTACTTGAAATTTTTGTTGTTATCAAGTAACCCATCTGTCAATAATCCATTAAAATTGGATGAACAAGCAATCATTGAGGTTGACTTTCAAATCATTATTTGTTTTAGGGTTATTCTTAAAAAAAAAAAAAAAAAAAAGAAGAAGAAGCTTTTTAAAAACAACCACTGCTCTTTGGCTGTGGAATCCTTACCAGCAGCAGCAATACTTGATGGCAGTGATGAACCAGAAGCAGCACTGGGGCCATTTTTTCTTTCTTCTTTGTGAACCTAAAATTAGGATTATTTCAAAGTCACACTCTTGTGATGTTTTTCCATCCAATTTTTGACCAGACTCTTGACCGAGAGCCATTTAATAATATAAAATTAAGATAATGTGATGTTTGAAACAGAAAGTTAGGACTGATACGAGACTGAATGAATACTTTGGGGGTAGTTATGAATTTTTAATAATATCTTCTACACAAATAAGATTCCTTCACAAAACTCTTCTTTTTAATTATATTAGTAATGGGTTGATCTCATTTTTAGTCCCCAAACAGATCAAATTCTATCTTGGTCCCTAGCTTTGAATGTTTCAGAATGAGTCCTAATAAATATTAGATTGTCCCCAATTAGCAATTCCATCCATCGACTATTTGATCTTGACGAGAAAAGGTATATAAGGAACACACTAGTGTAATTTGTAGGTTCACATGTTAGGGTGCGGTTTTTAAGTAGGAAGCTGTGATTTGAAAAGTTGGATGGATGGAAGGACTAATTTGGTGGGTTGGATACTCAGTTTGAGACGTTTTAAAAATCAAGGATCAAAATGAAATATGACACTATTGGGACTAAATTTGCCCTATCATAACATTATGTATTGGAAGGACTATTGTTTATGTCTCGGACGAAAAAAGGGCTTTTTTTTTTTTTTTTTTTTTGGGACTAGTAAAGAAAAGAATTTGTAAATGGCATTCGTTTATATTATTTTTTTATGCCAATACCACACAAGTAATTATCACAATTAATGTTTTAATATCACTTAAAATTATAGAATGCACTATTATGACTGTTTTTTATTATTGTAATAATTACTAGAAGGATCTGACATGACAGTGAAAGAAAAGAACATAATCAAATCTGCTATTTTGAAAATACTTTAGTATTTAAGTTGATTGCCTTCCAACAAATAGTTCTAACAAGTTTTGTATATGACATTCCAGAGGAACAAAACAAGAAGTTTCCATTCATGAGACGTGTGGAAGAGGAACATATTCAAGGAATTAGCAGGAGACTCAAACAAGAAAAAGCCTGCCGTGTGAAGAGTGAAATTCCGGTTCCGCCGTTTGCAGTGGCGACGTATAAGTTGAATGGAGAGCTTTGGATGAATCCGGAGACAGCAGACCAGGAGAAGATTGCCTCATATCTGGATGCTGCAAGTTCCTGGCTGAAGCTTCTCAATTTCCTGCATCATGACTTCAATTTCTTCACGTCTCGTATAAGATTCTGATCATGCCGATCTTCACCATACTCTTATTTTTCCTGTTTGGTTAAGAGACGGCTTTTAAATTAGAGATTTGGATTAAAAAGACAGGTTCTAACATGAAGTACCAACTGTACAATGTGATCATATACATTGTCCTGAACGGGTAACAACATGAACAGATTTTAGTCTTTATATTATAGGATAACTGTTTTCATCATCCGAACTGCACTAGTATTGATCAGCGGGGGGGGGGGGGGTGGGCGGCGCTTTCAGGTTCAGAACTCTTACCCAATTGAAACCTTAGGCGTGTTTTCATTTAAATAAGTAGGAGTCATAAGCCTGACACTTAAAAAAAAAAAAAAACCAGTTTTTATGAATTTATAAACATTGCAAGTCAGGAATCGCTGCAACTCAAGCCCCCCCAAAAAAAAAAAAAAAAACCTTTGGCACTCTTTAACTGGCTAAAAGACTAGCATTTGCTCATTGAAAACCTTCATAAAAGCGACTTGATTGAAAATAAAATAAGATAATTGCAACCATATTTCACTGCAACACCACATCAGAGAGAGCAAAATGTTTGGTTCACAAAAGTTAGAGGTTTTTCCTACACTATAATTCATCCTTCTGATTTACATACAATCTCTGTTTTCCTTTTTGATTTACGTTAAAAAAAAAAAAAAACTCTCTTTTTTTATTTTGTTTGGCTTGAACATGTATGATAATTGATAAGTGTAAAGTATTATTAGTATGAAGGAATTCTCGTATTAAATATTTAACAAATACTAGAATGATAAATTAAGCATATAAAGAAAATAGAAATAAGAGCAAATATTAGCTCAAGCAAACCTACATCAGAAAAAAAACATAGACACAACTCTTACCTTCTTCTAATCAGGAATCTCACTTCACGGAGTTGCTTTGAGATCCTGTCAATAACCTTCTCTTCTGTCCGTCAAAAAAAAAAAAAAAAAAAAAAAAAAAAAGAAAAAAAAAAAAAAAACTAAAGCCCATTTCTTCTGTCTTAAGTTGGAATATGAAAATCATGAACAGACGACAACATAGAGAGTATAAAATTGTAATTTTGTGGACTCCTTTAACTTGGGTGAGAAACTCTGGAGTGGACAAAGGAAGGTGTTGTCATAGTATAGGTTTCTTAGAAAGTGGTTTGGGTACATCGGGGTCGATGGTTCGCAATCAAGCTGCATCTTGCAGACTTAGCATACGAATTCCGCACCTTTTCAGTTCGTGAGTTGACTTGCGACCATACAAATGATCTGTATTAAAGTGAAAGGATATCTCTTCTGCAGAAGAGTCAAGATCCTTCACATGAAAGTACCACAGGAACACATAATTTGAACTAGGATCTTTTCCTAAATTATTTAATCCGCTAGCACGATTGATGCACGTTTGGGCGCCATTGATGGTTTTGACGTACATGTTGCACTTTAACTGGGTCCCATGTACCCGGGTGCTATCACCGTTGTTGTCCCATTCAAGTATTAAACATGCAGCAAAACCCGTGAAATTGGTGTTGTACCAGTGTGGAGAAAGCTTCATACTTATCACGCATCCCTCTTTTTTATGGCTAAACCACTCTGGAATTTCTTTTCCCAGAAAGGAAATGACAACTTGAAGAGCATCATCAGCTCCCTGTGTAATGAACAAATGACGAATATTTCAAATATTATAGTGTTAGTTAATATTTGATAATCACATTAGAGAGAGAGAGAGAGAGAGAGTGAGTGAGAGAGAACATATAACATATAACATATAACATACCAGAAATCGAATGTCTTTTGCGAGTCCATTTGCCATACGCATAGCTCTACTCAGGAATTCATTCATAATATTATCTCGATCCAACTTTAAGCTATCATCAATTATAAGTCTCTCGTAGTTATTTTTCCGGTAAGGGACTTGTGGTGCAAGTTCAAGGGATGAGATTGTCAGCTTCTCCAATGACGTGCATCCTTTTGCATCAACAAAAGTTGTAGAGGCTGGAAGCTCTGGTAGAGATAGGAGGAACTTGCAGCTTGATATGAAAATGTTATCCAACTTCGAATATTTTATGCTAGCAGGTATTGTTCTAATACTTGTTCCAGTTATCTGTAATGAGAATAACGAGGGTAAATGGATGATCCAATCAGGGATTTCACTTATCCTTGTGTTGTTTAGATTTAGATCCTTCAAAAGGAGCAAGTCGGTTGACAAAGGGGGCTCCAAAATTTTAGGCAAGTACTTGAACCGTATACAGTTGTTGAGAAGAAGAGATCGGAGAGATTTAAGCTTATGAATGCTGGTTGGAAGAGTCTCAAGCTTGCGGCATCCACTTAAAATAAATCTCTCCAGATGAGAAAGATGCTCAATCGTTGAGGGCACTTGCCTGATTTTCGTTCCGCTCATATTCAACTCTTTTATATTCCTTGGAAGTTCTGGAAACTTGTCAACCCTTGAGCAGCCGGATAAATCAAGAGATTGAAGACACTTCAACATGCCGGTGATACTGGGAAGATTCACAACACGCTCACAGTCTTGCAATTTTATCTTCTCAAGACTACGTGCCTTGGTGAGGTCTGGGATTTGAGTCAGGTTCCTGGACCTTTCAAGATTTAAAACCTTTAATCTTCGGAAATGCTGAAACCAAAGAGAAATGTGAAGAGTAACTTATATTATGTCCTTAAATAAGTATGCAACAGTAATTCAAAACCACTTGGTTGAACTAAAACGTACCTGAACTCCCAGGCAAAGATGCTCGAGCTGACTATTACGCAAGTGCAATTCAACAAGATTTCGCATCTTAAAATCTGAAGGCAATGATTCCAGAGGGTAGTTATCCCAACTTAGATATCTAAGCTCATCGGGAAGAGACTCAAGACCTTGAGAAAAGTTCAAGGCTTTGGTACAACCAAAAGGTACAATAACTTTGAGTAATCTTAAGTTAGGCATTTTTTCGAAGACTAGAGGGTCCAAGCATCTGTCATCATCCTCGTCCTCCTCAAGTTCAGACATGTTCATTTGGATTCCTCGAATATTTCGTGTCCCCTGAGATTGAAAACATATAAGAGATATATGAACCAAACAAAATACAAAACAAAAAAATTTTGTTATGTAATATAATATATATACACATGTGCTTGTGTGTGCGTGTGTGTGTGTGTATGTGCATCGGCAATAACTCACACTCATCTAACAATTTAATTTAAGAGAAAATACCATTACAGTACGCTTTTGTGTATAATTTAGCACTTTATCAATTTTGTACCTCATTCAAGAAATCCTATTCGGACACCTTTATTCTTTACACTGAGCCCCATTTAGAACAGGAAATGAAAATTCTAACCATATCGGTCCACAAACATAATTAAATTTAAAAATATATATATATTCCTAACAAGATTCTCAAGAGAAAATGGTACCAAAATGATATTTTCCTGATCTTTAAAATGAGTAATGCTAGGGATACCAATTTCAATCTCAACTTTTGAGTACCAACTCATCTGTCATATTTCCATTGGTGTCCCCAGAATTTTTCCTTTAAAATTATTCAAAAATTTTGTATTGGTTGTTTTCACTAGAAAATTTACTGAATTTTTAGAGCAATTTCATTGCACGTAGCACTTACCGTGTTGCCTCTCAAAACACAATAAACATCTTCAGTTGAACACAATCTACTACGCTCTCCTGGCTCTTTCGATTCTTTGTGAACGATTTTCAACCCCATTTGTTGTACCAAATCATGCATCCAAAACTTGTTGCCCATGATGGTTAGGAGAGACCTGTCTATGAGAACTCTAATTGCTGCAGCAGCAACTAGGCCATTGGCATTTAATATTCCTTCAACAAAATCTGGATCCTCTCCCCTAAAGAAATGTGCAACATCAAGAAAAACATTCCCTGCATTCTCATTTAGTCCATCGTAACTTATTTTCAACGCATTATAAACTTTGTCATTGGGTGATTTTCTCAGTAACTCCAGTTCACCTTCCCATTCTTTTTTGTTCTTGTGTAGCAGGTGACAGCCTACAACTGTAAGAGCCAACGGGATGCCATCAGCATAATTGACCACCCATTCTGATAACTCCGCGTGGTCCTTTGTTGAAGAGTTCTCTTGAAATGCTTTCGAACAAAAAAGCTGAAGAGCTTCAGAAGAATCTAGTTTCTCAACCTTGTAGGTTTCATGATCACCAATATTATCAAGCACGTTCTTGTCTCTGGATGTTACAATGATTCTGCTACCATCACCAAACAAATTACGATATCCAGCTAAGCTTTCTAGTTGATCTAAAGCTAAACATTTCAGCTGATCTACATCATCCACATCATCAAGAACGATAAGGACTTTTGTACGGCAAAGCATAACCTTTACAAATGGATCCTCGATGTTTACACTCCTTTCCTTCAATAACTTAGAAAAGAGTGTTTGTTGTATATTGCCAAGTCCTTGTTTCTTCGATTCTTCTCTGACATTTCGAAAAAAGCAGGCACCATCAAATTGATTTTTGATTTGCTTGTACACAGCTTCGGCAAGTGTTGTCTTCCCTATACCACCCATTCCCCAAAGGCTTACAACGCGCACATCTAATGAGCTCATGTCCAATAAGGATTCGACTTCTTCAATGCATTTTTCAATTCCAAATAAATCTGATGACTCTTGATCCCGTGGCGATATAAATGTATTCAATCTCTCCAAAATATCATCGAGAATTTCCTCAACTAATTTTTCATCGGATTTGGACCTAACATACATGAAGAAAAATAGCAGTCCTTTGTAAGAAACAAAACTTTCTTAAAAATAGTTAAGCATGATAGAAACATTGTCATTCATGTATATTTGATTAGTATATACGTGATACTCCGTGCAAGAGAGAGAAAAGCTAGAAGCATTAGCTGTTAGAAATAATACTTTGAGGAAAAATATATTTTTGAATTTGGATATCTTCTATACATATGCACGAAACCCAATCTTTCTTAAAAGAATTAAAAAAATTCATTAAAAAAGGGGTAAAAGTTTCACTGTAAACAAAAAGAAATAGAAATTAAAGTTTTTTTTTTTTAATTGTAGGTATGCCTTATTGCTAGTGCATGCTTTGAATAATCACAAGCAAAATTGATAAACACCTGATAGTTTAAAATAAAATACACAAAAAAAGGGGATTTTTTTTTATTAGAGAAAAAAAAAAAAGGAAAAAAACCTCCTCAACTTGAATGTCCAAAAAAAAAAAAAAGACAATCATTAATACAGGGTAAAAGAAAGAAGTCAACTGAAACTTTGAAAACATAACAAAAAGAAGCGAGTGGAAAGGTTAAGAAAGGGACAGTAGAGGAAGTTTGTTCGTTCGTTTGTTTGTCTTTTTTTTTTTTTTTGTTAAAAAGGGACAGTAAAGTTTGTTATTATAAACCCGAAGAGTCCGGTACAAGATTAAGAAGGTAGAGCAAATCCGTAATAAAGAAGGTAGTGAGAGCAAAGACCTCACTAGAGTGACATAGAAAAATTAAATAATTAAGCTTCAAAGGTTTAAATTTTTTTAGTTTTTATTTTTTTGTGATTCCAATTTGATCAGCCATAATCAGTAAATCAATCAATGCAAGGCTAGACTGTGTAAGTTAATTGGAGGTCAAAAAAAAAAAGTTCAAAATAACTAAATAAAAAGTAGAACTTACAGATCAGTAACAGATGAATGTCGTCCGCTAATACCAGCCACTGTTGTCAAAGCATGCCTCCATTGTTTCACCTTTTCTATGTCGTCTTCAAAGCGTTTTCCATGTTTAGCAAACGCATCTGCATAGCTTCCCCTTTGGTGTCGTATATCGGATGGATCTATGCAGTAGAAAACTGGCATGACAATCTGATTGTCTCTTTGCTTGCATCGGAGAATATGACTGAGTTCATCCAAGCACCATGATGAAGAAGCATAATTTTTTGAGAAAATTATTACGGAGATCTTTGAGTCCTCGATTGCGTTCAAAAGCGCAGGTGAAATTTCATCTCCTTTCTTAAGATCATCCTCATCTATGAACGTTTTGATCGTCTTGCGACACAAAGCAGCGTGAAGATGACTGACAAAACTTTTACGAGTATCCTCCCCTCTAAAACTGATAAAAACATCATATTTTTTATCATTACGAGGAGCGTTTGAAGGAGATGCCTCGGACATATCCTGAACCTGAGAAAACAAAAATAACCTCAAATGACTTAGTCATTTACTGAGAATTAGGTACTAGCTATATGGAGGATATTGTAAGTAAGAAATCTACAACACGCACCTCTTGAACATTTTCTGGCTCTAAATTAGCTTCTTCATCAGTGTCGCGAAATGTTCTGATCCATTGAAGCAAGGCTCCGAGGGTGTGTATGATAGTAAGAAATGGATTTCTACAAAAGTTCTTGATCCATTGAAGAATCATGGCTCTGAACGTTGGATGGTGTCCTTTGTTTGTTTTGGGTGGATTATGCAAGGAACTGAATAAAGCTTAGGGCCTGCAAGCAACCATCTATTCCCCCTTCATATTCTGATCCTCTTGACCCAAAAATAAATAAATAAATAAAATTCTAATTACAGCTTTGCCCCTGTATGTTTTTGTCTATTTATTTATTTATAATAGAACTACTTTGAAGAAAAATAAAATTAAACTATTGTTTTCTGAAAAGCTTTTTTTTTTCTTCACATTCCTTTTATTCCCCCTTTTATGTAACTTACCCTGAGGTAACATTTTTTTTTTCTCTTTTTTATAAAACTTTTCAATAGAAAATACACTCTTTTTTTTTAACATTAGTTTAGAGAATAGAGATGTATAAAATAGATACAAGACCATCTCCAATGTAAATCTAAATATCAATATTATATTTGTCAAAAAAAAAGTGTTGAAATTACATATTTGATATGTCATCATATTTCATGAACTAAACTTTTGGTATTTAAATAATTTAAATGTGATAATATTATAATAATTACATGAAAAAAATCACAACATGATCAACTAATAATTATCAAATGTTAAGAAACCTGTTTGGGGTTATTTTTTAAGATGATGTTTTACCTTCTTAACTCTAAAAACTCTCAAATTTACAACTTACTGCCTCTCTTTTTTATTTCAAAAAACCCAAACTTTAAAGTCCCTAACCACAGTTATAGGCATAATAAAACAATAATTTCACAATTGACTTCATCATAAGGTGCATAGTTCAAATCCCGTATCTTTAAGTTTAATATATTATTATTATTATTATTATTATTATTATTATAGCTTCGCCCCTATTATTTTATTTTTAATAGATCAAATCCATTGTGTGTTTGTGTTTGTTTGTTTTTTTTTCCATTTAAATATTAACTATTGTCTCTCAAATTTTTTGTTTACATTCCTTTTTTTAAAATTATTTTTTGTATCCTGTAACTTAGTCATTCATAACAATTTCTTTTTCCTTTTATTAAAGTTCACAAATAAACAAACCCTTTTCAAATTTTAGTGGAAAGAAATCAAAAGTATGTGTAATGTTAAAGCATAAAAAAGTTAAAAATTAACTTAACAATTTGTTTTTTAATTATCAATTAAAACCGCTAAGTTGGCTTTCCAAATTCAGGAGTAAATTCGTTTTGATTTTGACATGTCAAAACTTTCTAGAATGGTGGCAATTAGTTGGTATTCTAGTTATACTTTCATATCAGTTGCTTTAATCTCATCATTTAAGGAAAAGAAAACGTTACTAATTGTCATATTAAAATCCTTTCGTCAAGAATTTAAGTAGTTGATGAAAAAGACATATAATATTCATGTAACATTGCTTTAAATATCCACATAAATTTGTCACCTGTATGTTCATTTCACCCCACTTTTGAGGGGTTCTTAGTTAGAGAAGAGAACTCTATGAGAGGATATTTCGTAAATTGGAGACTAATTATAGGACATCTTTAATATACCAAAACGAAATTCATCCTTATGTTTGAAGGCGAAGAAAGAAAAAATTTAGTTAATTGTTGTGGATAATATAGTAATTTAAGAAAAAACAGCTATCAATTATTTCTTCTACTAATTTTATTTTACCAAAAAAAAAAAAGGAGGAATATTCATGATTAAAAAAAAAAACTCACATTTATCCTTCCACCTTCCATCCCTCCTTCAAATGCATCTTTCCTGGAAGGAGATCAAAATCTGCACAAGCACTTTCCGGAAGTTCATTTGAAACATTTATAAATTGTTGGGTTTCAAGAAAGTCAAATCCTCACAACGAATTCGGGGAACATGCGATGCATCGGATACATAAATTACAAAAGATAAATATATAAATGGGGCATGCTATTAAATAGTTAAAACACGTTTGTCGGATTGGTCCGCTACCTAGTGGTGGTGGTAGGTGACAGCTAAGCCATCTGGGTAATAAAAATGAAAAGTAGTGGTTTTAGCGTGCCCTATCGAGCATAATAGAGTGTAAAATAATGTGCTAATGATAAATTTAACATTTGAGGCAATCCTAACCCCCTCCAAATTCGGATTTTTACAAAGGATCATTTTATACTTCAACATTTAATTTTTATGCTCTAAAGTGGACACTAAAGCCATCTTCAGTGTATTTATCATGTCAACATTATATTTGTTAGAAAAGAATTTGAAAATAACATATTTTGAGATTTGTGCTTTATTAATGTATCATGCTATAATCTAATGTTATAGATACCTAATTATGTCATCATCGTTAAGATATGGAATTCATAAAAGTAAGTTTTAGTATTTAAATACTTTAATATGATAAAATTGTAACTTTACTATATTTCAATGAGAAATTTATCACTATAAATTTGACATTAATTTTTTATAGCATGTTTATGCAATGATATTTTAATTTATGTCATTCAAGTACTTTGCACTTAAAAAAAAGCACTTTTATAAAGACCTGATTTTTTCCCCCC
>CM046368.1:3934126-3958300 GCA_025413025.1 Ficus hispida | reverse complement strand
GAAGTAGCACAAAAAATTCATCAGTCTCCATCGCCCGCTCCCATGAACTAAGATAAATCCATGGTGTTTCATCATATTCTGCTTTAGGTGCCACAACTTGAGAATTTTGAACAGTTCGGCAGGCGTGATTGCAAACTAGAATGCCGAGAAACTGCCCCTTTTTCATGACCCACTTATCTTCATACCTGGGCATGACTTCCTTCTTATGAATTTCTACGTCCACAGGAGGTCCTGGCAGTTCAATTGGGTTTTCCACATCCCAATTAGCTTCAGGTCCCACTTCGGTTCAGCATCCCAAATTGGACCTGGATCAGACAGTGTTGACGATATATCTTCTTTATCATATGTTGCAGCATTGCCCAAGCAGATCGATTGTCGTGGGTGGCAGTCAGACCACTCCAACCTTTATCTGTCCTAGACTTCGATCTGGTCCTTGGCCAGTTTGGAGTTGTAGACAGAGGTATCTGAGGATGAATTACTTCTGTCTCGGAAGTTACATTGATCCTTCCAGTCGATAGTCGTTTTGATTTTGGATCTAGACCTCGCACATACTCAGATGGCTCTGTGCTAGCATGCGTGCTACTACAGGCTGTGTCCAACTCTCCTCCAGACATTCGACTAGGAGTCATTATGGAGTCAATACTTGATAGACTAGATGCTCTAGGAATGCCATCTGTGTTCGGCCTCCTCATAATATCTGTGTACAGATCTGACATGTCAACCACTTCCCGTTCAGCTGAGAGCTTTCCTTCTTGATCCTCTTTTGATACAGGTAGAAATTCCACTTCATAGCTGTACTTGGGTAAGTATAAGAATTTGAGAAATCCAGCAACAAAATAACGCAATGGACCAAAGCGCTTTTGATATTTATCGGATACCTCCAATACTGCAACATGTAAAAAACACAGGCACACATAATCATCTCTTATCTCTTACTCCGATGAATGAGAAATGTAAAGAATACAGCAGAAGCAAATCTTGAAACACGTCTTTCATTGTTGCTACCCAGTCCCTTTATGTACGCATGAGCTAGAAATATTATTACTCCATCCATACATCGAAATCGAGACAAGTGAATCAAACCTTAACGAACATTCACAACTTGACAGACCACCAACATGACACGACTTTACCAATTATCTGGACCATTTTCGGTATTTAACATCATACAGCTTGTGGAAACAATATGAAGGCTTTTAACACAAAACCATTGTGTAAAATTTAGAATTACAAAAATTTATTTTCAAGGAGAAATTTCACCCTTTAGATAGAAGACAAGAACAAAAGTGAATGTTCCTGTGAACCTTTTATTAGTGAGTAGTTATAGTAACAAGGTTTGCCTAAATTATTGACATGGCATGATTTAAATTTCCTGGACGACTTAAAAGGCAAAAGGAAGAGAAAGATCAACTTAGCTGTAGCTGCATAATATGGATTGGATATAAAGGCAAGCATCAAGAAACAAGCCAAATACCTATAAACAATCGGACTAAGCTCTAAAAAGCACATATTTGAAAAAGATGAGAACATAATTTTTTATGTTTTGATAGAGCTTAGACTCAGGAGAAAGGAATTACCATCACTCACAAAACCGAAATATGTGACTGTCATCCCAAAGTGAAGAATACCAGTCTGAATCCACTGGACAGCAAAAACGTCAGTGGCAGTAAGACCTCCCTGAAACCAACAACAGTATGTCATATTTCCAAGTTAAACAAATAGAAATCAAGTCTAGGAGAGCAATCAGTTCAAAGAGCTGAGGGGATTTTCACAACTTGGAAAAACTTTAACTTCAGCAGACATGCAACCTAACCATTTACAGTTGTTCAACAGATCACTGGAATTCGCCTCAGATTTTTAAATTGCCATGAAAACATTTTTATCTTTTAACGAATAATTGAAACAATGCTGCTGTCTATGAAGCAGTTGAGCAGAGGCCATCCACCATTGGGTTAGTATCAGGGGATAAGAATATGTCATTTAGAATCAATCTTTTAGGGAAGATGAGTGAATGCCGATTTTCCAAAATCTGCATTCCTTTTGGCCCTACCTCTGGGAGCTCCATCAAAACTTAAAACGCCATCTGGGTTCCAATAGTAGAAAGGCCTCATAGAATTTGTTAGCTTAAAATGCCAATACTTATTTTCATTGGAGCTATATCTGCCCTAACTACTAACACGAAGTATGCAGGATTTAACATGTAAGAGATACATGATGAGCAAAACAAGCAATCACAAGAGAACAAGCACCATGTTCAGAAGAGTTAATGTGCATGCATTAGCCAAATGAGTTACCTTAACAATAGCCATTGCAGCTGAAACTGGATCTCTAACTCCAAGAACAGTCCAAACCAATGAATTATCAGAACCAGCTGGTATAATTCCAATTGGTATAGAAATTCCTTCTTTCTGGTTTTCTCTACAAAGTAAACCATTTAGAACCTGTAAAAGAAACATCAAGTACTTATAAACAAAATTTAAACGACACCAACATGCCCTCCAGTACAATTCACAGCACTAATTAGAAAGGACAAGGCCAAGGCCAAGCAACCACTAATTTTATTCAGCAAAAAAATACACACACACACACACACACACGGATTAGGGCCAGCAACAAAAACATAAGAAGGAAAATCTGTATTTTTTTAGAATCTATTACAAGCCAAGGAATTGAAATGGCTCAAATGCAAGCTCATGAATTATAAATTACATGGAAGAGTACTATTATGCAATAGTGATAGAACTAGAGTACCAACAAGAAAGAGAGACAAAATGCTCTAAAGGAGCAAACAGCTAACCTCATTGATGATTCCATCACCCCCAACGCATATGATTCCTGGGGAAAAGAAACAAAATTATATAAATGTAGTAAAAAAAAAAAGATAACTGAGAAAAAACCAGTAATAATCCATGTCATCGGATAGTTCATCATACAGCAAAGCACCAGTACCATCAGGACAGCTGCTGATGTCGACAGTTTTAGCAAGGTTAAAAGCATGATCTTTATGTGTTGTTTTTACAATTTCCAATTTGAAACCTGCAAGCTGCCACCATTGACACTTGAATATGAGTGTGAATTTGGAAGTAAAAGTAAGTTAGAAAGAGCTCCTTATATCTATAATAAGATTAAGAAATCAGAGAATCCTACTATGAAGATCAAGATATAGAAAGAAGGAAATATAGAATGCCTCAGCCGTTACAAGTTTTACAGAACATGTAAAATATTCCCCCCTGGAATGAATGCAATGCTTGTCTGTTAAAATGCTTTTAGGATATACTTATACATAAAATTGCGTACTTCAACAGCTTCAAATCATATATGTACCGAGTACTAGCTTTTTTTTTTTTCACAAATTAAGATATGTATAAATAATACGTAAGAGCCAGATGCAAAATCAGAAATATAAAACATTTATTTCGCAAACTACTTTATATTAAATAGATAGAATCCATAAAAGTCATAAATATAAAGCTCCTATAGTTGCATTAAGGTTTCTTTAATATGACATCATACCTTAAATATGGGTTCCACTATCCCATGGAAAACCTTACTAGAACGACCACGCCCTGACCGTGGGTTTAATATGACAAGCATTTTTGGTGGACTCTTGCATTTGAAAATTAGTTCAGTGGGAGTATCAATTGGAAGTAATTCTGAAGATGCGTGCTTCTTTGAAGAAACCATTGGGTGAGGCAAGCAATTCACATAACACTGCTGATCTGCAAACGCACCAACCCATTGAACAGCCTCTTCGACGCTAGATGCCAAGAAGCGAAAATCCTTTTGAGTTCTTTGAGGTTTTACAAAACAAGAAATGCCACAGCCACCTTTTTTCCACGGGTAAGCGTGCACTGTAAAATGTCTGCGACCAACATTGTATGTAATCTGTCAAAGAGAAAAGAATTAATTACTTGTCAATTCCAAATGACCTGCTTATTCGTTATGTCAAACTACTTCGCTAACGCCTTTTATTCACAAGGTGGGAGATCTTACCGAGATAACATCCTCCAGAGAAAGCATGTGAGAACCCCAAATCAAAGCTTTGCTGGTAAGCCTAGCATTAACAGCTTCTTGGTTGGACGTATCAGTCGAGGAAGTTTTCTGTTGTGCATCAGTTGAACTCGCATCCACATTTGACGTCTTTCTCTTATCTAAAACTAGCTTTCCAGACAAGACCTCATGACCCAACAAATTAGACTTCTCGTCTCCACCGCCACCACCCACTCCTCCGCCAATATCAATCCTATGCTCAAAGCTAGTCGGGTTCTCGGGATCTTCCGTTGGGGTTGGGCAGCGGTGGCATCACCACCCCCACTCCGCCTCGAAGCCTTCACCTTGCTACGTTTCTGCTTCTCGGGGAAGACAACGGGGGAAGAGTGCTGGCCTCCAGTCGCCGTGGCAATCTGGGAACACAATCCCAGACGCCGGAGTGACTGCTGCGGCACCGTGACCCTCAAAGACGGCAAATTACTATTCCTGGAAACACTCCCACTCTTCTGCATATCCCTCTTTATGTTTTCCCTCTTCTTTCTTTCTATTACCTCTTTCCCTGATTCCCCTTTTCTCTGTCAAGCCCAGAGATTACATAAACAAACGGCAAAAGTGTCTCAAAGGCATCTAAAGCCCCAAAAATCCAAAAACTTTAATGAGAATCAGCCAAACAAGAAAAAGATCCAATCCCAATTCCAATTCCCAAATTTCCAATCAAAATTGAAATTCATGAAAAAAAAATCAAAGAAAAAACAATCCGCCAATTACACACTGTCGAATGACTAGATCAGCCAAACCTGCAAATCAAATTCCCGTTTCATTTCCCCTTTGTTTTCCAGAATTCAAAACAAAAATATATACATACATACATACATTTATATATCAATTCAGACGCATCGTCTCATAATTCAAGAACAACATACTCAAATTAAACCTACAAAAGGTACGAAAAAAAAATCGAAAAAAAAAGGTCTAAATCGCTAGAAAATTCAAGAAATGATTGCCCAACCACTCACACCAAACTCTTTTTCTTTTTTTTTTTTCCTTTTTTTTTAATTTCTGAAAAGAGAGTTCGAAAAAGAAGAAGAAAGACTTACGAGCTGTGAGCTGAAGAGAGCTGACGCAGATCCTAATCTTCTCGTCCCCGGAGAAGAAGAAGAAGAAGAAGGTTTTAGGTATTTTCTTTTTTCTTCTTTTTTTGGTTTAAGTTTGTTAATTCTAATATATATATATATATATATAATAAAAATAGGGGATTAAAATCGGAGTAAAATAAATTCAAAAGTCGCAAACACTGACTAAAACATTAAAAAACAAAAATGGAGTTAAAGGGCCCCCCTCCCTCTTCTTCCCCCTTTCCTTCTCTCTTCCTTCCTTCCCTTTGTAACTCTATTATCATTTCATTCCACCTATTTTATTTTTATTTTATTTTACATGAATAAAAATTCCATAAATTATTTCCTTTTTTTTTTTTTTTTTTGCAAAAAGTAAATCAATTTTTTTATTGTAATAAATTATTGATAAATATTAGATTTTGGAATCTTTAAGATTGAAAGTGTGTTTAATTACCAACCATTTTAAATCTACAACCACAATGTATCTTTTATCTCAAAAAATAAAAAATAAAAAATAAACAATGTATCTTTGACTCTTATTTGTATGAAAATTATATTCCAACTCCTTAAATGAAAGACATTCAAGAAGTTACATAAAATATTGAGCACACATGTTTTTTTAACAAATTTTTTATAATAGATAGAAATATTCTATCAATTGATAACAAAAAATTTATTACAAGAAACAGATCTTAGGGACGAGAAATTAAATCAAATACTGAAAAAATAAGATAAATATCTAAACTAATAGATGATATGATATGCTACTTATTACTACAAAAATAATAATTTTATTCCAAGCTAATGTTACTGTAAGTTTAATATTTTAAAAGTTAGAATAATAATCACTTGAGCAGTTTCATTTTTTTTCCTTCTTCTCTAGACAACATTCAAAAAATTTAACTATAACAATAATATTTGTATGTTAAAAAAAACAACAAGTATATATACAAGTAGAATATGAAAAGAACCATCTATTCATATTGTATTATTATAATTATATCTCTATGAAATCTCCTTAGCACTATCATTAAAATTGCCTTTGGCAGATAACTCCTTAAGAAAACAAATATTGTTATTATTTAAAAAAAAAAAGAAAAAAAAGAAAGCTAAACAACAATTTTCCTTTATTTTTCTTGGTTAAAATTTACTTTTCTTTATTTTATTTTAGGCTGCGCCAACGACTGCACGTATGAACTTTAGTTATGAGACAACCCAACAGCACTAGTTGTATTAAATATACAATAAAATATTACTACTATTATGATGGAAGAAAAAGATATGAAATAGTGTACTATTTTATTACAAAAGTTTAAAAAAATTAAACAATAAAAAGAGTGTGGTTACTTTTTTTTGGTTGTACACTTTTATTTTGTTTTCTTCTTGGTTGGATGGTTTACATAACCATAATATATTTCCTCAACTTTACAAGGGTAAATATTATAAGCAACATAAGTAGACACTATAAAGGTAAATCAAATAAAATTAGCCAACCCTTTTTAATTAGACAAAAACAAAAAGCAGCATACCCCTTTTACTGTCGCTGATGTGCTCCAAATACCTCTACGGTATGCTAACATATCTTGGATAATCTATTACTACTATATAAAACTCAAATTTTTTACTATTCAAAATTTTGATCTTATTTTGTCTTTTTATGAGCTTTTTACAATTTTTTTTTCCCTTTTTTTTAAATGAAATCGTTTGATACGTTTTACTCTTTAGTGTAATTATTTTTTAATACTATTATTTATTTTTACACTGAAAAGTTTTTACTTGTTTTATTTTTATTTTTTACCTCTTTATTATTATTGTTATTATTTTTTTGCATCTTTTGCTCTTGACTTTTTGAACAATACTTTTGATTTACTTATTTCATTTAGAAATTTTATATCTACATTCTTTTTAAATAAAAAAAAACTTAAAATATAATATACATATATATGAAACAAATTAAATTCATGGTGCTAAGCACACACATACAACTAGTATAGAAAGAAGACTTTTTTTTTTTTTTTTTTTCACTGGTTCCCCTAAATTTATTATAAAGTTATAATTTATATTTTGAACTTTAATTTTAACAATTTACATCATAAGATTATAAATATGTAATAATCTATCCTCTACTGATAATAATGTCAAATTTTTTTTAAAAAAATTTGACATATGGCTATGTGACTATGTGACTTGTATATAAATCATAAAGTTCATGCTAACTTTATCTATTTTATCCGCATTTATTGATATTGATATCTTTATTTAAAATTAATCGAACTAAAAACTTTGAATCAAATTTTTTAATATAAATTTTTAATTAAAAAAAGAGACTTCTCATGCTTTTAATTAGCAACCTACATGTAGGTCACGTGTCAATTTCGTAAAAAATTAGTAATATTATTAATGAGGGTAGATTGTTACAAATTTATTGTCAAAATTAAAAATTCAGGGTAAAAATTATAATTGTGTGATAAGTTCATAGGGCACTGATATACAAAGACTTAGGAAGAAAGTCTTTATCACTCATTTAAACTGAGGTGATTTTTTTGATAATGATATACCACTTTTAACTTTGTATATTTTTTCTTAATCAGATAAAAAATTATGACTATGCTATATCTACAACCACGTGTACACCTTCTTTGCAGACTCCTTTAAATTTTAAAATGATTAAATTTGAAATCAATATCACGTATACCTTTAAATTTTAGGTTCATTCTCGTTTTACCTCCTTAATTTTAAAAACCTTAACTTTACCTTAGAATTTTAAATTTTTATCTAAATTATCCTATTTCATTAGAGTTTTGGTTACAAATATATTAAAGGAGGGAAAAAAGAAAGAGAGAGAGAGAGAAAGGAGATTTAGTCTCACTAAACCCCTTATGTTAATATTTTTGTTAAAACAAAGGGGAAAAAAAGACCGCATGATCACACTTAACTTCTTTTTTCAGTATGTTTTTAATAAAAATTCTAACGTGAATGATTGAGTGGAACAAATTCAAATTCTATGAGTAAAATGAAAGTTTTTAAATTTATCATAAAAAAATAGTTAAAAATCTTGAGCAAAATAGTAACCAAATTATAAAATTAGAAAAACTAAGTATATTTGAATACAAGCAAAGTGATCATAAAAAATTTCTACTATTCGTGTAAAAATAAGCAAATTGCAATGTGTTTTATACAGTGTGTGTGCGTGTGTTTTATTTTTTTTTTATTTTTTTGTACATTAGAAATTATTAAAAGCAAACAACATAAACAAAGAAAATGATATACCATTAAAAAAAGAGAGATAGAGAGAGAGAGAAAAAAAAAAAAGAAGAAGAGAAAATTATCTAAATAACTACTTTCTTTTTTTCATCTTTTGACTAACATGATATAATTCCTCATTCTTGATCAACATGTACAAATTTTACTTAGTTTCAGTTTAGTTTTATGCCATATTAGTTAGTGTTAATTTCGTATGTTATATTGGTACAACGGTATTTAAATTTATATAATTCAAGTGCTTTCCCCTTCTTCAAAGTGAAAAAAGAGAAAAAGAGAGCTCTATTAAAAATTTAAAAACATTTGAACGGTCTAATGTGGATTTTTTTTAAAGAAAATTTATTGCTGAAATTTTGAAAATAAAAATATCAATAAAATCTCATTTTAATACATGGTGGGGGTGTGTTTTTTATTTTAATTTTTTAAACTTACGATGGGGGATTCAAACTCTATATTTCATGATGTGTCAAGTGTTGGAATTACTGTTAGGTTATATTTATAGCTATTAATACATGATGCGTTAAGGATTATCATATAAATGTTTTTTTTTTCAACCTGATCAGTTATGTATAAATAGTTATATTTCTCAATGTGAAAATATAGTTAAAAATCCTGAGAAAATTGTGGAATAAGCTCATTAAGTGTACATATTTAAGATTTTTGTCCCATTTAATTAATTATTAGAATATTAGGGAAAATCTTGAAGTAATTATAAATTAAGCAATATTGCAGAAATATGTTATTTTTGGGGCATTCCTTAAAAATAAAAATAATTTAAAAAAATCCCTAAAATCTTAAGTTAAGGCAAAGTTTATATCTGCACTTTATTTCAATGAAAAATCTACTGTCCGAATAATTTCAAATGATACAATATTTGTCCTATTCATTTAATTATTATTTACCCAAAAAAGTAGCTATCACAAAAAATTTATATACATATTTTAATGCATATGTACTCTATCTTTTTCTTTTCTTTTCTTTTCCTTTTTTTTTTTTTTTTGGGTGAAGAGCATAATGTACTATTTATTCATTCTAAGCTTGCAGCCAAACAGAGTATTTACTGTTGAGAGCAAAAACAGAGTATCACTGTTGTCTTACTCAGTGAAAAACAGTGGCTTCATAAAACTGAAGACAAATTGTGTCATAACTAAAAAAAAGCAATGCAGAGTACCAATCCTGCACTTTTATTTCCTCAACCTTCCACCATTTAAAAAAAAAAAAAAAAAAACCATATTTTCTTATACTAGTTGGATGTGCAAGTTGATGTAAACTTTTTGAAAACTTCGATTTTTTTTTGTTCTCGTTTTATTATGCTTTAAGGACATATTTGGTATATTATATTAATATTTTGTATTGTATTATTCCAAATAATACGATGTTTTATTTGGAAAAAAACATACAATATTTGATAACATTTATAGACCGTAAAGTTAATGTACAATTGAAAATTAATATAATACAAACTATGAAAATATTAAAAAAAAACATCTATAGTAGATCGTATTCTGTAATTTAACCTAAAGACAATATTAATAAACATATCAAAATTTTCAAATATGTTAAAAATTAATGTCAAAGTCGGAGTTTGGGAATAGGTCCAAAATCGGAGTTCATGTTAGGATCCGAAGTTGGGTTTTGATACCAAGGTTAAGGCATTGGTTGACTTTCTGGACCGGTGTCGATGTTGTGGTCGAGATGTACGATCGGCTTGGTTTGGTTTTGGGACCAAGGTTGGCGTTGGGATTTGGAGATGGGATTAGTTTCTAGGATCATGATCGAGATCTGGAACTAGGATTAGGTCATGTTAGGATTTGGGACCCAAAACAAAGGAAAGATTGGGATATGGGTCGATTTCTATGATCATGGATTAAGGTTAAGATCAGGATTCAGGGTTGAGATCTAGGATTAAGGTCAGGGTCTGGATATCAAACTGAAGTTGATGTCAATTTTGGGATTTGAGGGTCAAGCTATAGGTTGAGTTTTGAGATCGAGGTTGAGTTTCAATGGGGGTTAGGATCTGGTTTAATTTAGTACAATGTAATATAATACAATACAACACAACAAACATGACTTAAGAGTATAGTTAAGCAAATAATAATAATAATAATTTTTGTTGAACACATTCAAAAAATTTTATTTTAGTGCAATAAATTAGACAACAAATCCTTTACAGAGTACATTTGAGAAAATTGTATTTGAAAGTGGTCTGCCATAAAGAGATATATAAGTGAGGATATATTTGAGTAGCATAATTTTAGTTGGGCAATTAGGAAAAAAAAAGTATTTATAGGATCCATATTTGGAAAATTAATAATGTGGTGGATTGTAAGGGGAAAAAAAAACTTAAATAGGGGCACAACTGAGAAAAGTCATTTCAATGGGGGAAAAAACTAGATCAAAATAACAAAAAGTAAACAAATGGACCAAAATGCAATTCTCTAAACAACTATTTTCTCATTATTGCCCTCACTCCCCCCACCCACGCGTAGGGCCGGCAATTCCGGACACGACACGGTAACACGACACGACACGTAATAAATGGGTTTGGACCGCACGTTTAATAATTGGGTCGAAATTGGGTCAACACGTTTAACATGAAAATAAATGGGCCGGAAATGGGCTAACACGATTAACACGTTTAACACGTTTATGTTAGAATTTTTAAACTATTCTAAAGCTCTTTTTATAACAAGTATAGGCCCATTTGTGTGTTTGATACAAGACCAGAAAACAACTATTGAAGAATTTCCAATATTGAGACAATATAAATCAGAAGTTATGGAGATGTTGCTTCTGATATAAAATGATAATCTTATAATTAACTAGTTAATAATATAAAATTGTAAACAAATTATAGTTATAGTTAACTAGTTAATAATATAAAATAGTAAACCTAATTATGTGTATATATTTGGATTAGGATATTAGGATAATCTTATAGTTAACAAAGACATAAATTTATTAGGATGTAAAACAGTAAAACTTACTCATCATTTTGAAACTATATTTTTCAAATTTGAACTTCAACTTTCCAAATTCTTATTGACCATGAAAAAAAATTTAGAAATAATATTTAGACAAAGTGACATTTTTTTTAATCTTTAGATAGTTTTTAAATATGTTTTAATTTCATTCTCATACATTTCTTGAATAGGTTGAAATATTTGGAAACTTTTGAAGATTTATGGAGATGGAACCTATGATGCTATGATTCTCAAGTAAGAAAGCATTTCCTTTTGTGTTAATATTTTGTTGTCTTTTGATGTTTCTATTAATATTTTGGATATTGATTATGTGACAATTTAGAATTTTAAGTGTTAGCGAATTTAGAATTTAAAATTTGTATTAGTGAATTTAAACTTATGTGTTAGTGAATTTAGAATTTTAAGTGATTTTTTTTTTTCCATAATTTTTGTGTTAAATGGGTCCGGAAGCTGTTTCGTGTTAAATGGGCCGTAAACGGGCTTTTCGTGTTAAATGGGCCATTAACGGGCTTTTCGTGTTAAATGGGTCATAAACGTGTTTGTTTTCGTGTCAACCCGTTTTGGCCCGTTTAATAATCGTATTCACGTGTCGTGTCGTGCTACCCGTTTATTAATCGTGCCGTGTTCGTGTTTGGGTTTGTGGCCCGTTTATTAATCGTGTCGTGTTCGTGTTCAAACTAATCGTGTCGTGCCGTAATCGGACTGGTCCGAACATGGCCCGCGAACACGATTTGCCAGCTCTACCCCGACGGGCGTCTCCCTTGAGTAACTTTTCTCAATTGCGTCCCAAGTCCCAAAATTTTTTTTTCCTGTGGTCCTCTAAACTATTATTTTGGTATAATTACCTCCTAACTTTTCAATAATATATTCTCTCAAATCTTTTTTCCCGGATTTCCCCTCAAAATTTCCTACTTGATAATCCATATAGAATACTCAACCAACGTATATTTCGATTGAAATGTGCACTTGGGTCCATTTGTTTACTTTTTGTCATTTGTAAATTCATATATATTTTTGGGAGAAAGACCAAAGTAGCATAATATAATACCTGATTTTAAAATTATAAAATATTGTTATCAAATAGCATGAAATAGGATGAATAATAAGATAATAACCCAAAACTACCCCTCAGTCTCTTTCTATTCTCTCTCCCCCTTTTGGCCATCTGTCTCACTTCCTCCCTGTTGAAGACACAACAGTCAATCGCAATGGCAATGGGCGATAGTGCCGGGATCGATGTTGTGACGGATTTCACCACCGTCCTTGTCTAAGCAACAAGTGCCACCGTCTTTATCAGAATCGAAGTTGCAGCGTCGTCGTCAAAAACCAATCAGTGCCGAAGATCTCCTTGCTTTATTCTTATTTTTCAATAAATATGATATTAGCTTGATAAATTGATATTTATTCATTGAATAGAAAACCGTAAAAAATGATATTTATCTCTAAATAATGGAATTTTCCTAAGTAATGATATTTATTTGAGTTGTTTTATTAATAAATCTAATATTAATATACTATTTACATGTAAATAATGGTATTATTATTTACTTGGATTTAAATAGTTAATATGCATTAGATTTATTAGTAAATATCTAGATTTATTAGTAAATACTTAGATTTATTGTATTTAAATTTTATACGATTGATATGAAATATCTAGATTTACTTATAAATACTTGGATTTATTATATTTAAATTTTACGTTGTTAATATGTTCTAGTATTTATTAATAAATATCAGTATTTACTAATACCGAAATATCTAGATTTACTAGTAAATACTTGGATTTATTCTAATAAATTTTTTTTTGAAATTTGTTTCAGTTTCTATTAGTACATTGCATACTGTTTTTTTTTTTTTTTTTTTTTTTTTATCAACTAACACCAGAATTCTTTAATATTTACAAAAACTCCAAGGAACTAGTTAATATAACAAATTAACCAAAAATTAGCCCTAAATCAGCCTAACCCTAACCCTAACCCTAAGTCACTGCTACTCGCCACCCATCGCTGTCAACGACCATGCAAAGGAGGCAACATCGTAACTACTGGGTCGTTGTCGCAGCCCCCATTCTGCTGGAGATCGAAGAAAAGCAGCCGAATCTCAATCACAAATGAAAACCTAGACCCTACCTTTTCCAAACCACCGCTGCTACCGTCGGCCATCGTCGCTACCCACCGCAAGCGCCACCACCAGATGGAGCGCCACCGACGGAAAGAGCAGCCGACCTTGACGCAATACTTGTAGAAAGCAAAAGCCGACAACAATCTGTCGTAACGAAAAACATCAGCGAAAAGCTGCTCTGCCGCCATCTTTGCAACTATGTCCGATCTCGAACGTCACTAGTGCCAAACCTTGACCAGTTCACCAGCAAAAAAAATCCAACAAATCCCAAAAGAAGAATATCGCAGGGGAAATCCATCATCGGAAAAGAAACGCGATGGATTCCAAATCGCGTAGCATGGTCACCATTGTGGTCCCAATGCTGTAGTAAATCCGCCACCGTCGTTGTCCTAATCTTTGGTTGACGAGAAGAGCGAGACAAAGACGGGAAAGTGAGAGAAGACAGAGAGAGGGGAAGATATAGGTGAGGGTGAAGAAAAGGGTAAAATAGGAATAAAATAAAAATAAAAATAAAATGAAAAAAAATATTATAATTTATCATCAATTTAAAAACACGTTATAATTTTCATTAGTATCTTTTTTTTTTTTTTTTGCTCTGTTTTTCATTAGTATCTTTTGATTATACTATTGGTTATCATTTTCCTTTTATTTAGTTTACTGGTTTATTTTATATTTATTCCTGGACTTAAATCCGTCTTTTTTGGTAATTGTCTTCATATTTGCACAATAATAATGATTACAAAACAGTAAAACAGTATTATGTGATTATGATAATCAAAAATGGAAAAAAAAAAAAACAATGCCATATAATTAGTAAAATGATAAATGTATAATTGAACGTTATATAGACATATTTTACTAATAATTATCTAAATTAAATGATATCATTATTTTTTTTTTACAATTAAACGATATCATTATTAGTTCTACTTTTATAGCAAACTTTGTCGGAGGAATTAAAATTCAAAATATTATGTAAAATAAGGGTAATAAAGTCATGTGAGTTATTATTTTGTCATTCTTAAAATATTATAAAACTATTCCTTTTCTTTTTGAATGACCATATCTTTATTTTTAAAAACTTGGGTAATTTATCGTAAACCAACCTTAAAACTAACTATTTTCCCTTAATTCTCTTCATTTTAGGGAAAAAATAAATAGTATTTTCATAGTAAATAATTGAAGTAAATGACATTTTATTTACGTCACACAAAGCACCGCAACGACTAGATCCCGTCGTGCTGGAGCTTTTGCAGCCAGATCCCGTCGAAAGGGGGATGCCACGGCCAAAGTGAACCTCATTATTCGAAGGTTGTGCCGACAAATCTCCTCGTGCATCGGCTGTTGCGGTTGGATCTTGCCACTCCAAGGCCACGGTGGTGAGATCTGTTTGTGGCACGGCAGTAGAACTACCTAAAGCCTCCTTCAGATCTCCATTTCCCACGTTGTCATCTAAATCTGATCATATGGTTTTCATTATTTTTAGTCCATTGATCTAAAATTGCCATTTTACATAAAATGTTAACATGATTTTTTTTGTTTGGTACAAATATTTTGTTAATATTTCAGATCTGAATATAATCAGAAAGTACGAATCTATATATTTATATTTAGAAAATTTGAATATGAATTTGATTTTAATTTTCTTTAATTTTTATTCTCGAACTACAGTCCATCACCGATAAACTGATAGACCAAGACAGTGATCTAAGGGGTAAAAATGGATTTTTGTCAATAAATTTGGGAGAATCAAAGAATTTTTAGAAAGTGATAAATTTGCATAATGCGTCTTTAAACAAAATATTTAAACAAACTACAGACACCCTGTCATTTCAGTACTTAGCCTCCACCATCCCATTCTTATCTTCTGACATTGAGAATAGTTTTGTTTCGGACAACCTTAACCTTTTCCAATCAAGATATGTGATACGGATGGTGATCAGACGAGTTAGGTGGCGAAATACTTCCCCTCTTCCATCCTAGTTTAAAAAGAGGCGGAAACTGGGTCGGAGAATCCCCATTGGAGGTGGTATACCCGCCCCAATCCATGCCATCGATAAAACTTTGAATTCGCCAGTAACAAAATAATAAGTTAAAGCCCTTCCGACAAATCACATTCCTACGAAATTATGTACAGTGACCATTATATGGTTGTGTTAAAACAAAAATCATGTTAAAACATTAACCATATATATGCTTCTTTTCTAAATATAGGGCAGAGGCGGGGGCGGGACAAGGAGTTTTCTCCCGTCCTCGTCCGGATCTTGATTCGAATGGAAGAACTTGTCCCCGTCCCCATCTTATTAAGAGTGGGTCCCCACGAGTCCCATACTTGGTTGGAAAAATTACAATTAAACTAATTAAAGGTATATAAATAATTGTGTAGTTGTTTGTATTCAACATTGAAACCTATCATAGGGAACCTTAAGATTGAGATCTTGCCAGACAAACACTTGTGATCGGACTATATATATACATATATATTCAAAAGGTCCCGAATGAGAAGACTAGAGTCAGATAGATGAAAAATCTTACTAATCGCTTTTTGTTAACTCCTTCATCTCAGTTTTATTCCATAAAAATAAGAGATCGTACAAAAATCACTCGTGCCTTGACTAATAAAACTATTTCACCACTTTCTTTTTGCCAGCTTTATCAGTCAATTTAAAAGCTAATTACAATATCATCTCTTATGATACATTTAAATACATGTAGGTACAAAATATTTAATGATTATTATTATTTTTTTTAACCATCGGTGATTACACTCACCAGCTATGTAGAGTCAAATGGTTATCTTCATCCTAATGGGCTATTAACTTAAGTAACGGCAGACAATAACTTTAGTGACACGGTAATTTTTTAAACACTTACTAATAAAAAATTGGCAATTCATAAGCAATTCCTATTACTTAGACGACCTTATCGTGGAACTCAAAATAGAATTTGAGTACAAAATTTTAAGCAAACTAAGCAGTTTTGAAGACAGAATACAAATAATCAATCACCTTATATTTGCTAAAAGAAAAGCCATTTCATACAATTTCTCAAGGTTTAAAATCTTTTAGGTCGTACAACCATGGAAAATGGAGTCAAAAGAAGAAAATGGAACTCTATCAGACAAGCAAATAAAAAAGAATATGCTAATGCATCAAAACATGGTCCCACACTGAAATCACGTTAACATTTCAATTTATTTTTCATTAAAAAAAAAAAATGTTTCACATCTTCAAAATGCAAAATGATACACAAAATCTCAAGATGTAACAATAAAACGCCTACTTCTTTTAAGCCTCTGCAAATGCTGACTTCTAAGTTTTCTTTCTGTTTTTGGTTCCAGAAATCCGAACTACTTACGACCCCTACTAAGCCTGGCCAGATGATAATTAATGGTTCCCAATTTCTTCTTGGCATTGGTCTGCAATGAAAGCAATCACCTAGCTTTAGGGGTGATCCTAAAAGAAAATTTACTGTGCGGGAACACGTAAAAGAGTTCAAAAATAAATGAGAAAGCAAATTTCTGAAGATGCAGAGTCGAAGAACGCAACAAAAGAGCCTACCTGGGCAGCCATGCAAGCATTTAGTTGTTCCTTAAAACGGGCACACTTCTCGTCACTGTTATTGTTAAGAGATAAGCAGTTGAGAAATGATGTCATTTCCTTCATGCATGGTTTGTTCAATCCGCCAAATTTCTTCACATTAATCCGAAGTTGGCCAGCTTTCCGACCCATTATGTATGAAAATATTTACTTCAAAACTGTACATTTCAAAACACAGGGTTGTTAAACTTGATCACCCTAAAAGAATGATGATAACAAGAAAAATAGCTAGTGCCTATACTATAAATATATAATGATCCATTTTGTTACACATGATTAACTGGCTGGCAAACTTCTCTACCAAAAAATTCAGAACAGAGAAATCCCTATTCAATTTCAAATAAAGGAGATCAAATTACTAGAAAAGAAATGAAAAAGAAATCCTAAATTTCTTGCATGGACTTCAGCTGTGCATCGAACAAGCAGGATAGAAGTTGAAAGAAACGCAACTGCCGACAAAGAGAGGAACGCATATTTTATCCAAAGTCATGACGTAAACAAATTTAGGTTTTCGCTCAAAACATTCGCAACAGACTCGCAAACAACAATGAGAAACCACCATACTTCGTTTTCCTAGGTCTCACTCTATAAAACGAAAAAGTTTCTAACAAAATCACCAACAAATTAAAATGAAAAGGGTTAACAGTTTCGATGATAAACTAGATGCATTCTTCTCAACTTATCCATATTCTCCATAATATTTAACACCAAATTTTCGCCTGCTACTGTATAAAGTTATTTCGACTAAAGTCTTCTTTTGAAAATCAGAGAATTACAAATGTTGCTTTCGGTTAAGAACATATAAATCTAAAATCAATAAGCCCAAAATTATGCAGTTTTATACTAGAGATGTCTAGCATATAGCTAAGCGCATCATTACAAAGGAAGGAAACATCTAATTGACAGTAAGAACAGATAAAAAAATTGAAATGCATAATAACTCTTTCCCAAATCCAAAAGATCCAAAACTGCAATTTATTACTATAGAACAAACTACAAGGATCTGAATCAATCAACTTTGCATAATCAATGTCAAAATTCAAAAATTTACCAAATCAGCATCCTGACAACGAACTAAATTTTAGGCTTTGTTTGGAATCTCTATGGAAAGCTAGCCGGAGATATATACATATTAGATATAATAATTTAAATATTACTGTACTTTCTTTTCCTCTCTTTCACTCAACTCACTTTGTCTCTCCTCTCCTTCTCTCTCTTCACTCTCTCATCACCTCCACTCTCCACTCTCCTCACTTTCTCTCTCCTCATTTGGCTAATGAGTCTATGTTCGACAAATAAAACTCTCTCGGTTATTCCATCAAACACCATTTGAGCACCATACAACTAGCGAGTTATGGAGGGGACTTGAAGGGATGACTCCATGTTCCACACAAAAAAAATTCTCTGTTAAACATTTTATCCAACGCGTTCTAACCCTCCTCCAACACCCCGCCACAGGAAAGAATAAACAACTACATAACTTGCTATAAGGCATAAATATATCTACATTATTTACATATGTAAAGGGATAGTACCAAACAGCTTAAAGCAAGAAACAAATAGATACTAATACAATACGGTATCCACCAACTTGCTATGTAAGTGTATATATTGTCTCTTCAGAGAAAGGGGAAAAAAAAACACCCAATTACAAATGAATAAGATATGATAATACAAATGAAATGAAAAAAAAAAAAAAAAAAAAAAAAAAGAACCAGCAAGCAATTCTAAAACAAAGCAGAACATGATAACATAATGGATCTTAAAACAACAGATCAAACTTCAAATAAATAAGTAAGTAAATATAAATTGTAGCTGAAGAACAGTGAGAAAAACTCAGATGGTTTTCAAAGAACTACGACCCGTTTCATTGTTTGCCCTTTTCTTGTCTGCTTCTTCGGCAATTTATCATCAGACCCATTTTTAATTATTATTATTAAAAAAAAAAAAAACTAAACGCACAAAGTGAAAACTAAAGAAAAAAAAATGGAACAGAACTAATGGAACAATCGAATTTTCGTCAAAATTGTAGAACTTGAATTAATAACCGTCGACTTGGGTAATCAAGATAATGAATTAAGAGAGAGAGAGAGAGAGAGAGAGAGAGAGAGAGAGAAAGAAGGGTTTGAAATTGTAAACTAACCTCTCTCGGGTGAATCCTGCGGAGAAGAGCTGCAGTGCAAATGGGTTACTGCGCAGCGGCTGAGAAATCACTCTAAAAGTGTCCTCTTTCTTTCTCAGTTCTCGTCGTTTTTCTTTTGGGCAAAAGAAATGGGAAAATACCCAAAACACCACTATATTTAGTTACAATATCACTTTTTGTCATTTTATTAGGGAATAAAAATTCCCCTAGACTTGTAACACCGTGACTACCGAATTTCAAAATATAACGTCCCTTCTCTTTAATTTTTGTTATGTTTATAAATTTAGTCCTCTTTCTACTTTGATGAATGGAAGTTACACATATCAAATGATAAATATGGTTATTGAGATGTTAAATACACAATTATTATTTTACCATCTATTCTAATATACATTTTACGTTATTTAATTAAAACTACTAGAAATATAAGAAATTACACTTCTAAAAATAAAATATAAATAAACTCATGCAGAAGGACTTAATATGTTAATGTAGTATAAATCGAAGAAATGGATGTTACACAGCGGTGTGACAAAGTGTTTAAAACCTAAAATTTAGAATGAATTTGTATAACTAATTTTCTTGTTATGAGCATGTCAAGTGAGTTTTTCCGTTAAAAAACTAACATTAAGAGGCAAATCTATTACAATTTCAAGGTTCGGGAGAACAGGACGTTTTGGAATTTGAAAGCAAAGTGCATTTCCAGTCTATAATAAGTATAGTTTAAAGCATTATTCAACAATTATGCTATAAAAAATAAATTTTTAAAATTCTAAAAAAAGAATAAACTCTAACGCAAAAATTTCCAAACACAAAAGCAACTCCAAAAATTATAAGCGCAAAAACACAAAGTTCCTTAATTTTCATTCAATTTTCAAAATATCTTTCAACCAATGCATAATTTTAAGACTGAGGAGGAGAGTTATGGTCTTTCCAAAACTTCAAGGGCAAAGAAGTTAATTTTTTTTTTTTTATAAAATACTTGGAGTAAAAAATAATAATAATAAATTTATAAGATAAATGAATTATTTACGTTTTATAAATATGTTATTATTTTACTTCAAATATCTTAAAGGAAAATTAGGGTGGGTGACCTATTTTGGTCACCTAATTTAATATATGATTAAACTTTTTTTTATTTAGTAAAATGGCCATTGATATCTTTTTTCAGATTTAGTTAATCACTGATTGACCATTTAAGAAAATTAATTGACCATTTAAAAAAAATGATATTTTAACAAATTTTTAAAATTTATGGCTATTTGTTAACAAAAAAAAAAACTTATTAAAAAGAGGTATTTACCTCTAAATCCCTATTTTAAAACCTTGTTATTTACTTCAATTATTTTCCTAAAAAATGTTATTTACTATAATTTTCCTTTAAGTGCTTGCTGCTTTGGGCGTGTTTTGTGATAGATTTTACAAATACAAGGGATGTTTTGGACATTTGTGTAATAATAATAATAAATAAATAAATAAAAGCAAAAGTGGTATTATGACAAAAAACATAAATATTTTGGGTAACTCTAATTTTTATGTCCGTTTTCATAATTAATTAGGTTATATCACTTTTGAAAAAGAGGTTGCAACAATTGTAAGGTTTTTTTTTTTTTTTTCTTTAAATTTAAATTTAAATTGGATAGGATACAAACTATACAGCTACATCTTATAGTTATGCATGCACCCACAAAAGAGGTCAACTTATCAAAAAAAAAAAAAAAAGAAGGAAAATTAGGTTAATCAATCAGTGATAGATTACATAAATTGATTATTTACATTATTTCAATTAATGATTGATCATAATTAATTAATTAGTAATAAATTTGGTCAATTATTAATTGAGCATTTAAAAAAATTAATTTGACTATTTTATAAAAAAAGGACATTTTACCTAATTTTTAGAAACTTTGGTCATTGTTAAAAAAAACTTAAAAATAAAAGGCTATTTAACTTTAAATCTTAAAAAAAAAAAAGTAGATTTTCAAATTTTGGAAAAAGATGGCAGTTTATTTATTTATTTTATTCTTTTAAAGAAAGTAGTTTTAAAAACGAAACACCAGCTTGATCATGCTACTCAAGTCTTTTTTTGCATGTAAACTCAACTCTTTGTTACATTTCAAAATCGTGCTTTTGAAGGACATTAGTTTTGTTAAGAACATTTATTTTATTAAAATAAATGAGGAGCCAAAAAGTGTCAATAAGACATTTAAAAGATACAAAACTTTAAGGGAAACTTTTTTATTAAAAAAAAAAAAAGAGGAGAAAATTAGGGAGAAAAGAAGAAGAAGAAGAAGAAGAAGAAGAAGAAAAAAAAGTAAAAAGTGAGGCGTCCATTAGCTAAAAAGTGGAGAAAGCGAAAGCAAAAGAAGGTCGAATTCTAAAGAAAAGAAAGCAAATGAAGATAAAATTTTGAAAAAATGGGAATAGTTCCACTTTTGACACTTCCATAAACTGTTAAAATATAATTTTTGCATGATCGTGCTCAAGATTGACACTCATTGTGTTGTTGTAGCCATCAAAAGTCAACTTCTATGTTGATGTTTACATTACAATTCGTCTTATAGTGATATGGCTCTTGCAAAGGACACACTTCTTGTCAAACTTTATATCATTTCTGATCACACGAAAGCCTGGGTCTTTCCCATGCTTCTTGCAATAATTGTGAGCCCCACAATTAGAATTATATGCTACGCCAATTTTAGATTCTTCTACTTCTTTATTATCCTTTCAACATGACCTCAGAATCTTTCAGACCCACTTCATTGCTAGAGCATCTTTTGACAGATTGCTAAATTGACATGCTAATGGTAAATTGACATTTGGGTGAAAAAAATGATCTCCTGTGGAGTGTCATCCTTGTTATCGAATTTGTCATGTTAAATTTGACGACGAATTTTCCACCAAAATATTAAATGAGGAAATGTGAAAGTGCTATATTGAAGTATTTCCACATAATTTGTAACTAATCCAAGCACTCTTCCTCTCGAAATAGCCATAGGACTACTTTCCAGTTGTCTTACGCTCATTACTTTTTGCCAGGAAATTTAAAAGAGAAAAAAATAAAAATAAATAGAACGGGAAAATCACTTTTTGAGCTTTTGTACTGCTTTGATTGTTCACTAGAACTACACTACAAAAGGTAATTGCAATTCAACTATATCTGAATGCAAATTTACGAAACTAAATATTGCATTTATAGATGAGGCCGAATACATACACTCCTGCCAAAATCGTCATACAGATCGATGCATTTTTTAACGCTCAAAACTGGACTTCATCTTCCGGATGATTCGTCTACTTCAGTGTTTCTTGGGCAATAGGAATCTTGCTTAGATCTTTAAACAGCGGCAGATGCATCATCGGAGTCCACCTTTAACTGAAAATAATGGACAATGGATAAAATTCTCGTATGCACTTTCATAGAAGCCTTAAGGTCAAATGCCATTTCATGATGAGCTGCAGAGGATAACAAAGCTTACCAGCGTAAGATGTCTCTGCAAGGCTCCTTGTAATAGCTCTTTGAGTTTTTTGCATTGATCCACCATTGTGTCCCAGCTTGATAAGTTCCTCAAGTTGGCACCATAGCCGCTGGATTGCCATATACGGAAACCAAACTGCAAAGGGTCTTTTCCGATTGATCACGTCCGCTGGTCTCTGTAAAATGTGATGGCACATCTTCAGCCAATCCAGTGGAACAGTGAAAACTCAAAGAAAGACTTGCAAGTAAGAACCATCTAAAGATTATGAACATGAAAAATAATAGCCAGAAAGCCTTAAAACACGAATAAGGCTGCATTTATTAAAGATTGACCAATATGAAATACACATAGAATCAGGAGATCGTTGACCACATATAAGGGATCCATTCACAAATACGCGTCATACATAAGGACGGTGCATGACAGATATGAACAACTTTGCAATATTGGAGATACACAAAATACACAAATAAATTCATTCATATAGGAGTACACTCTCAAGAAAGCTATACAATTATCCTAAGAAAAAAAACAGAAAGAACAAATAATATTAGCACTGCTGAAACAAAGTAGCTGAAGATAGAAACAAAGAGCTGCAATCAGTCACAGTATTTACCGTTGATTCATGGTGTCGTTTTAAAAATATACTTCGGAAGGAAAAGAAATTACCATTGATGCATATGAGTCTATATACCGAGCAAAGATTTGTAGCTTCGGTATAACGACCATAATCGACATATAAACGAAACAATAATGCGGGATTTGACTCTTGCCCGGTCATCCCCAAGTCCTCTCGCTTCGACCATCCTGCCATAACTCGAGCAAATTGTGAGATGTATGGAGCATGATTCCACTTGCTTTTATACAACATGAGAATCCACATTCAATTGAAAAGAAAGAAGCTACAATTCTCAGTTTTCAAGTACAGAAAACAGCAGTGATGAGAAGGATGAACTAAATTTGAATGAAAGAAATAACAATAAAGGAAAAAAAAAAAAAAAAAGAGGGAAAAGCTAAAAAGTTTGCTCAGAATTAAATGCATCTCCATCAAAAATTTATTAGACCTCATTCCGAGAAGATGTTAATGCTAATCAAGATACTAGTTTAGCCAGAAGGTCTGATGGTAAAGACTAGGATAACTACCTTGGTCGGTCGAGAAGATGTTACTGCTATTCTATATACTAATTTTAACCCTGATTGTAGCCTATGGAAAAATGGCAGAGAAAACTCTTAAAAGATAGTTTAAGTACAAAACCTAAGCTGTTCCACCTCCAACTCACTTTATCTTTTGGGAGAATTTGTAATCTTCATTTTTTTTAACAACATACTTAATACTTCTGGATAATTCTCAAATGAACAAATACTAATTACAGACCTTAAACAGCATGGTGGTTTGAGAAACCCAATCCATAATCAACTTTTTTACTAGAGAATTACCTTGAACATATTAACTAGCCAAAGAGGCAAATCAATTTGTGG
>CM046368.1:3912683-3934026 GCA_025413025.1 Ficus hispida | reverse complement strand
TTTAAGAAACCAAACTTTTTGATATCAAAAAAAGTTTGTAACAGAAAATAGACTTTCCGTTATCAAATTTGGTATCAGAAAGGTATGGATATTTTTTACCAACTTTGATAGCAGAAACAACACAATCCACTACCAAATTTTTTTGGTAACAGATGACATGGCGGAATTGAATTTTGGTTCCCGCCGAAAAATTTTGCTATCAAATTACTATTTTGGTAACAAAATTTAACATTCCGCTACTAAGATTTGGTAGCAAATTATAAACTTTTACTACCAAAATTATTTTGGTAGCAAAAAACATTGCGGGAAGCCAAAATTTTTCCCGCTAATGTCATTTGCTACAAATTCCATTTGGTAGCAAACGTGAAATTTCGCTACCAAATTTTGTAGCAGAATATAAATTTCTGCTACCAAATTTGGCTGCCCAAATTCAATTTTTGCTACAAACTTATTTGGTAGCAAAAGTTTGGCGGGAGTCAAATTTTTCCCGCTCAACTCATTTGCTACAAATTTTTTTGGTAGCAAAATAGTACATTTTGCTACTAAAGTTTGGAAGTAGATTATGGTTTCTACCACCAAATTTTGGTAGCAAAATGTACTATTTGCTACCAAACTTGTTTTGGTAGGAAATATTGGTGAGAATCAAAATTTTCCCCAAGGTTGTATTGCTACCAAATTATATTTGATAACAAATGATATTTGTGCTACTAAAAGTTGGTAGCAAAATAAGTTTTTTGGCTACCAAATTAAATTTGGTAGCAAAATATATTTTTTGTTACCAAATTTTGGTGGAAAACCAAGAATCCTACCAAACTAATATTTGGTGGCGGAAAGCCATTTTTGCTACCAAAAGTAATTTGGTAGCAAATCTTCACAAAAGTTTTAACTCATATTTTAGACTTGTAATTTTTTTTTATTTTTTGTTTATAGTTTTTCAGAATAGGTTTGATACAAAATTTGTAACAATAATATGTTTTCTATGAACAAATTTATTTGGTGATTTATCTATTTTTGTAAGACATATAAGTTTATGCTATGTACTAAGTATATATATTATTATAAAGTAGACAATGTATTATTTATGATAGTATCATATTACTTTATTATATAGAATAAGATATATCATATTGAAATCTATATTTATATTATAATGTGGCTAAAAAAATAGTTTTAATAATTTTTTATTATCAAATGATAGTTTTTTTTCTTTTTAAAAAATTTTTCTTTTGCTACCCAACTTGGTTTGGTAGCAAAATACATGTTTTTGGCAACCAAATTAATATTTGGTAACAAAATATATGCTTTTTTGCTACCAAATTTTGGTGGCTAAACCAAGAATCCGTTACCAAATTAATATTTTGGTGGCGGAAAGCCATCTTTTGCTACCAAAGTTACATTTGGTAGCAAATCTTCAAAAAAGTTTCTAATTTCATATTTTAGACTTGTAATTTTTTTTTTTTTTTTGTTTATAGTTTTCATGAATAGGTTTGATCAAAGTTTGTAACAATAATATGTTTTATATGAACAAATTATTTGGTGATTTATCTCTTTCTTGTAGGACATATAAGTTGGTATATATTATATATATATATATTTATATATAAAGTAGACAATGTATATACTTATGATAGTATATATTATTTTATTATATATAATAAGATATATCATATTGAAATCTATATTTTATATTATAATGTGGCTAAAAAGTGGTTTTAAATAAATTTTTTATTATCAAATTATAATTTTTCTCATTCTTTAAAAATTTGTCTTTCGACTACCAAATAAAAATTTGGTAGCAAAATACGTGCTTTTGGCTACCAAACTACTATTTGGTAGCATATATAGTTTTTTGCTACCAACGTTTGGTGGCAAAAAGAAAGATTTCGCTACCAAACTTATATTTTGGTAGCGGAAAGGCATTTTTTGCTACCAAAGTTACATTTGGTAGTAAATTTTCAAAAACTTTATAATCTCCTATTTTGTGCTTGTAATTTTTTTTTTTATTATTTTTAATTGTTTTTCATGAATATGATCGATATCAAGTTTATAACAATCATCCTAGTATGTTTTATATAACAAATATATTTTGTCATTTAGCTATTTCGTGTAGGTGTAGCAAGACACATGTTCATTTGTATGATATTTGCTAAGTATGTTATACATAGAGTATACAATGTAAATCTAGTAGTATTTTATTACTTTAATATATATAGAATAAGGTATATCATCTTCAAACCTATATTGTATGCTATAATGTTGAAAAAAAAAAGGTTTTAAAAAAAAGTTATGTTTGGTAGCCAATATTCAAAAAGCTTTGTAATCTCAAATTTTGTATTTGTAATTGTTTATTTATTTATTTGAAGGTTTTTCATGAATATGATCGAGACGAAATTTATAATAATTATTCTACTATGTTTTATATAACAAATATATTTAGTGATTTAATTATTTCGTGTAGATATAACAAGACATATAAATTTGTATGATATTTGTTAAATATATTGTAAATAAAATAGATAATATACTTATAGTATTATTTTATTAAATAATATATAAAATAAGATATATTATATTGAAATCTATATTTTATGTTATAATGCGACTAAAAAATTGTTTTAAACAAACTTTTGTTATCAAATAAAAAAAATTTTAAAAATTTGTCTTTCGATTATCAAACAAAAAATTGATAGTAAAATACGTATTTTTAACTACCAAATTAATATTTTGTATCAAATTTTGGTGTCAAAAAAAAGATTCCGCTTTGGTGGCAGGAAGGCATTTCAACTTGTTTTTTCTTTTTTCCTTTTTCTTTTATTTTGAATAGGAAATTTAAACTTTTTTTTCTGTACCAAATTGTTCATTTGACTACCAAAATAAATTTGGTAACTAAATATATTTTAATATATACAAACCCTTAACACCTAACACTCTATTTCAAAAATAACTTATAGGTACTCTCTTTCTAACCCTGACTCTCGTGACCTCTCTCTCTCCACTCGCACAACCTTCGCCGCTCCATCCTTTTGCCGCGCTGTCACCAGCTTTTCGCCATCCCGTGGCCGCACCGTCACCAGCGCTTTGTCGTCCCATCGCCGATCTATCCCCAGAACATCGATTGCAGAAGGTCGGGACCAGTCGTGAACCGTCGCCAGCCGTCACCAGTCACTGCCATGGATCTCGCCGTGACCAGGCCGTCACTGTGAATCCGCTCCTCCACCGTCGAACCTTAATTTTTTTTCCGATAAATCTTGGTTTTTAACTCACTTGCGTTCAATCTTTCTTATATTTAAACAATGTAGGTTTTTGTCTCGGCTTTTGTACAGGTAGAATCCACAAATTTCGTTGTGGCGTCCACGGTGGTCGGGTAGGGGAGTTATGGGGGATGTTGCTGAGGTTCATCCATGGAAGCCGTGCTCTTGCAAATAAAAAAAAAATCTGGGTTTTGTTGTTTGTTGATAATTCTCTCTCTCTCTATTTTTTTTTTTTTTTGGGTCTAGGTTTGAGACTTTGGATTTTTGCAAACAACAGCAATAACAAATCAACGAGATGGAGAATATAGGTTCGAGTATTCTTTTTTTGAAAAGATACATGTTTTGATATTTGGATTTTGAAAATTCGAGGTTTTGGAATGTGGGTTTTGTGTGGATTAAAATGGGTGCGAGGTGGCTGTTTGAATGTGGGTTTGACTTGTGTCTCTCTCTCTCTCTTTTTTCCTGTTTTCTTTTCTTTGTGTAGGTCTCACATTTTTGCAATCTTCAGGACGTCCATGGTGTTGTTGCAGATCAAGATAATGCTGGTGTTCAAGCAGGGACTGACACGGGACAATGTTGAGATAATAGGTGATTTTCCTTCAAATAAATTTCTTGTTGATCAAAGTGGTTGCACATTTAGGAATTCGAATAATTGGCCTAGAAAAATTAAGAGCAACGGTCCAGACTTTGATATTAGGCGTGTATGTGTTTTTTCTCTTTAACTCTCTATGTTTATGTTTTTGTTTTTCTCTGGATTGTGTTTTCTAAATTTAAGTTCTTGGATTTGTATCTTGTATTGTTATAATTTTTTTTTCCTATCGTTTTTTTGAGGTCTTGATTTGCTACTTTAGTTCTGGTTGACGAATGCTTTGGATCTGGAAAAATCTGTGTTCGTATTTTCAGTTTTTGATTGTTAGTTTGTTTATTAGATTACAAGAGTTATATATATGAATGACTCTATATAATTATGTATAACGCAAAGTTAATAGATTACAATAAAAGTTATGACTTTACTAACTTTCTATTTTTTGCGTATGGGTTCTACTATGATTGCCATTCACTATTGGTTGAATCTATTAGTTGAAATTGAAGCTATTGTATTTCCCTTGTTGAATGAAATCAGGAATAGAAGTACTGGAACAAACTTGGAGAGCAGAGAGGAACAAATTGACTAATGGTCCAACCGTGTCTTTGGAAGGAAGTTTGTGTGGACAGAGTGACAAGAGGGGTTGGCATGTTGATATTAGCAAAGGCAATGATAGAAATCCTCTGTTGTAGTCCACTTTCAATCAATGGAGACTGATGACAGAAATTCTGACGACGATGAAGAATGGGAAAAGCATGATGTTGAGGTATCCTACATGATGCATAAGCTTCATAAAGATGTATTGCACTTTCCTAGTTTATTGTTCTCAATGGTTTTGTTATTTGATTTGAAGTTGATTTAAACTTTGTTTTAAGAAGTGAGAAGTGAGGTTGAGGTGGTTTTTTTATTTTATTTTATTTTATTTTTATTGTTTAAAGAAGTGACTCTCACTTAGTTTTTGAGTGAAGTTCACATTTTTCTTCTTTGTTAAAGCATATATGATGTTATAAATTTTCTCACTAAGGAAAAATTGATGAAAACAATTATGGTTGTAGATGTTGAACAGAGACATGTTTGAGAAGAACAACCACAAAATCGTTTTGAGTTCTTGGGAAACAGAAGAGAGAGAATTTGAGCTATTATTGATGGAAATGGAAGGACCGGTGTTAGCAGACAACTAAGTGTGAGAAGATCAGCCCCCCTTCAAGTCTTGTTTGTTAGATTTCTTAGTTGTGTAGGATTGTAAAATGTTAATAAGTAGTTTGAGTTACTTGAGTGTGATCATGGAAAGATGGTTATTGATTATGTAATCAGAGATTTAGAGGTACTATAATTAATATAAGATATTTAGTTCATTTCAATTATAAAAACATTTATGAAAAACAGGGGATAAAATTCAGAATAATATTCTTGGCAAGCAAAAACTTTGGTAGGTAAACATTTTTGCTCCCAAAAATACAGTAGCACAAAATTAGTTATTTGCCTTTTTTGCTACAAAATATTTGGTGGCTAATATATAAGAATTCGCTTCCAAATGTTAATATATAAGAATTCGCTTCCAAATACTTTTTTGCTACCAAAATTTGGTCACAAAATTTCTTACATTTTGCTACCAAATACATTTTGCTATCAAAATGTTTGGTCACTAACTCTCATATTTTTTGTTACCAAATACTTTTTGTTACCAAAAATTTGGTTACAGAATCTCGTACAATTTGCTACCAAATACATTTTGTTATCAAAAAATTTGGTCCCTAAATCTCATATTTTTTTTTACCAAATATCTTTTGTTACCAAATATTTGGTAACTGAATCTTACACCTTTTGTTATCAAAATATATTTTGCTACTAAAATTTTGGTACCTGAAATGTCATACTTTTTGTTACCAAATACCTTTTGCTACCAAATTTTTTGGTAACCGAATATCATACATTTCGTTACCAAATACAATTTGTTATTAAAAAAAATTTTGGTAACAAAAACTTTTTGCTACCAAAAATTTGGTAACAAATACTTTCTGCGACTCACTTTCTGCTACCAAATTTTTTTGGTAGCAAAAACCTTTTGTTACCAAAAACAGGACTTTCGGCTACCAAATTTATGGTAACAAAAAATCAAATTTCTTGTAGTGATAGCGACGCCATGTCTTTCCCTTTAACACGGATATTATTTGCGATGATCTCCCATGCTTATAATCCAGTAATAGTCGTTGCAAATGACAATGATTGTAGTAGCGTTGTCTAAGATAAGTAGAAAGTGGGAATGACCAATTGATGTAAGAAGCAGTTTAGCAAGGGAGAAATAGCAGTCTTAAGTTCATCACAGATATAATTCCTATTGCATTTGGGAAATACAGCTTTAGAAATTTGACATTAATTCTAGACAGATCCGATTTAGATTGTCTACTTTTTTTACATATGAAAATTAAGCAGACTAAGATTTATATTGTCTACTTTCTTGTAGAGAAGAATTAGACAAAATACATATTAATAGTATAGCAACTCGGAGATTAAGTTTGGTCGCAAATAGTAATAGCGACCCCATGTCTTTCCCTATAATAGCGACGCCAAGTTTTGAAATTAAGCAGATTAAGATTTATGTTGTCTACTTTCTTGTGGAGAAGAATTAGACAAAATACATATTAATAGTATAGAAACTCGGAGATTAAGTTTGGTCTACAGCACAAGATTATGATGATCTACTTTACCAATATCAAAACTTGGTGACCTAGTTTCAAGACTGTAGAAATCTGTATTGTGTAGGTTTTCTACAGTATTGGACATTTGGGATTCGTGCTAGTGGTGGATAGAGGAAAATATTGTTGGGTCCATATGTAGATCAAGATTTTATCTGCTTAGGATAAAATCTAGAAAAATCCATATTTTCTTAAATTTAAGACTATTGGAATTTCCGATCTAACGGTTGAGAGGAGATAGGACTAAAGAAATGAAGGGCTAGAAATTGGCAAGATCATGTGATCTTATATTGCCCAAAATGGCGCCAACATTGGCCAAGAAGCATGCTTTGCTTCTTCCATTCACCATGACCAATTTGTGCAATGGTACCAATTTGTGCAATGGTCATAAGAGATTAGACTATACCATGCAATGACACATCCATGCTTATGCATTTTGACCAAAAGATTAGACTACCATTAAATTAATCAAAGTGCCGTAAGTGTATGGAAAACATTAAGCCAAGGGTGAACAACATTAGTCAAGTTAATCCTTGATCATTTGTGTGGGTCTATAAATAGGCCACACTAATTTCTTATTTTAACCTTTAGATATTTTACCACATAAGAAAAATTCACTCTAACTCTCTCTATTTTCCCACACTCTCTCTCCCAGCTTCCCACTAGCCAAATGCCACCCTTAGCTCTCAAAGAACCCAAAATTTATCCACTCTCTTCACAAAAGTTACTCTCGATCCATGGTATCCTAAACCTTGTTTTGGAGGAAAAACAACCCCTGAGGTAGTAATTAATTTCTCCACTTGTCTTTGTGTTTTGCTCTCATTAAGTTTCGGTTTTTCTTTAGGTTTTATACTTAGAAAAGTTGACTTTTTGTGTTTAGTTGTTGAACCATTTCTAGTCTCGCCAGAGACCACATGAGGTATAATCCCTAGACTTTGTTTTGCTAAGATTATGAATATGTTTAAGTATGGTTTTTTTTTTTTTTAAGTGTTGGTGATTTGATTATATATATGTAGATCTCTATGTTTTGGCAATGGATATGGTATGATTATGGCTAGCTATGTTTTATGTTTGTTGAGTATAAAAAGTTTTGATAACGAACTCAAAATGACGTTTTTAGATCATGACTAGGTTTACTAAAAAGTTTGTACTAAAACGGGTTTTTACGAGTTAAAAACCACTAAGCGGAATTTTAAGAAAAATATATTGAAACATGGATTATGGTATTTAAAATGTTGTGAGTGTTCAAAAAAAAAAATGCTCTTTAAATAAAGATTTTGACATTTCAAACAAAACATTCAAAGCCGATTTTTAATGGTGACTTTTGGATTTTTAAGAAAACGGACCCATTAACGAAAAAAACGGACACATCATAAACATAAAAGTTTTAGATACCGAAAAACAAACGACTCGCATGAAGAAAGTTTTGTTCAAATCCTTACTCTTTTAAAAGATATGATTTTTCAAAGAAAAATTTAAAAAGGGAAAACAGTGTATTTTCCCAGCCACAGTACTGGGCTGCAGCGCCCATTCCTGGCGTTGCAGCGCCAGCCCCACGGACCCAGCAGCGTTGCGGCACTGGCATGGCACTGCTGTGGTGCTGTGTTTGTAGAGAAACCGGTGCTGCAGCGCCGAGCAAAAAAAAAAAAAAAAAGAGGAAAAGAAAAGGAAAAAAAAAACTTTTTAAAAGATAGTTTTAATATTGAAAAGTAAATGGTATTTTTCTATAATAAGATACAATTTTAGAAAAATATGGATTTTAGGCTATAGTATCAAAATGAAAGTTTTGATACTAAAAAGGAGAATATGAAATTGGAATTTACATAAGATTGGTAAAGATTATTTTAAAGAAAAATTTGAAAGTAATTTCAAATAAGTTTTAAGGAAGATTTTATATGATTAAATAAGGATTTTAAAGTAAGATATCAAAATTTATAATTTTGATATAAAGTTAGAAAAGGGATTAGTTTTCCTAATCCAACCTTTGTTCAAATAATTAAGAAAATTATTTCAAAGTTAAGAAACACTATAACCATATAACCAATATTAGTAAGGGATTAATTTTGATTAATTTCTTAATTTCCTTTTTATAAAAGGATTTAGATGAAATTATATCTTGAGAGTATTAAATAATACTCATAACAGATATATCTTTGAGGATAATAATTTGACCATAGTGTAACTTAAAGACACGGATACACTATACGCAAGGTAAGTACAAACCTTGTTTACAGTATGAAAATAGTAATTATTTTTCCTAATATTTGGATTAGACACATGCCATGCTAGGATTATGTGACTTAAATCCATGATGATGATGATTTACAAGTATGCCATGCTATGTGATGATGATGATTTACAAGTATACCATGATGATGTGTTACATGTATGCCATGATGATATGTTACATATGTCATGTTTCATATAATGTCATACTATATATAGGTGTGTCACTTTTATAAGTATGGCACACTTTCATAGTATGTCATTCTTACACTTATGCTATGGATTACAAATATGTCACACTTACGCCCATGCCATACTTGTACACTTATCCATGTTTACACAAGTGCCATATTTACATTTTTCCATGCTTTTTTTATATTATTGACCAATATCATGTAATTGCACATGAACCATGACTAATAAAATCATAATTTATAAGCGTTAGTCTTAGATAAGTCTTTGAACAAGGCACACTCAATTTATAAGAGTATGTTGATAGGCATGCTCAATTTCAGTTTAGTAAAGATTAAAACTAATTCATAAATTAGTAAGGCATTGTACTAACATCCCTTAGAGCGGGGAGGAATTTAATTTAGTTCTAGTTTTAAAATTCTAGATTTATTCTTAGACTTGTTAGGAACCTTACAAATCCTAACTTTCTGTGAACTGCGTACATCAGGTACGTACACATAGGGGCCAAACATAAGTTGAAATAAGAAGTTAATAAAGGAGAATAAGACTTGAATAATCTAGAATAATTAGATTACACTTATTTTTCATACTAAACAATAACCGGATCATGCATCCTTATGTGTTGTGTTCTCTATGTTGTTATTTCTGCGAGATTATGCTTGTACTTGCTGAGCGAATGCTCATTGGACATATTCATACTGTGGATAAGAAGCCCATAGTATAATGGATGATGGGCATTGCAGATATAGACAAAGAGGAGGTAGTGTGGGATACTACTATGTAGATTTTTCCGCAGACTCGTTTTAATTAATTATGGATATGTTATGTTTATATAAATATATACATATATATATCCGAGAATTGCTATTATATATATATATATTCATGTATCTAGAAATGTATATGTATATATTTATATGGATGGTGAACTAGTGTGTATGTAAATTTATAGGATTGGTTTTATATCTGATACTGGATAGTATCCGACAATATAAACTTCAATTAGTATAAATGAGAATTTCAGTTACTAAAAATGTTAAGTTATGTAAAAGGAAATGTAAATGATTGGAATTCACATTCACTCTTAGTTGCATTCTCTTTTGCATGAGTTCATACTCTTAGGAACTGAAGTTCACATTCTTAATAACTAAAGTTCACATTACCAGATATCATACAGTACCGGATATAAGACTTGGTGTATGTATATATATTTGGATTATGATATATATATTATGGTATTGAAACTATGAAGTAATTACGATGAACTTGGTTAGCCAAGTTAATGTTTAATTAAGTATGTAAGTAAGCATGATAGTTTGGAAGATTTATTTAAGCTAAGATTGGCATATTAAAGTGTATGTTAAGTTTAGTGTTTCAAAGCTAAAGGTCTGTTTGATGAATGAGTTTGAGTTGAAATTTTAAGTTTGAGTTGAAAATTTTTGTTGACTTTTCAGAAAAGACAAAAACTTTTTCAGAAAAAGACAAAAATTGATGTGTAAATTTTGAGTTTGAGTTGAAGAGCCAAACAAGGCCTAAGTAAGATAAGATATTTAATGATAAAGAAAGTTTAAAGTGTTTTAATATTGAAAAGGTTATTTAAAAGTATGTTTTAAAAAAGAATTATTCTAAAAATTTTAAGATTAAGATTAAGTAATTTCAAGTAAATTTATGATAAGTAATAATTAATAACAGCTTACATAGTCAGGCCGTCATACTTTAACCTACTATAGTAAGTTATAAAAGGTAATTACAAGATGCATTAGTCCTTACAAACTTGTTGTAATGGAATCCCTGACGAATGTTTAAGCTCCAAATGGGTGTTGCGGAATTTCACTCATAAGTATACGTGTAACTCCCACAAGCCTAATATTTAATTAGGTTAGTAAATGTCACCAACAGCTTTTTTTTTGTAATTTAATCAAGTAGAATTTTTATAAAATAATAATAAAATAAAAAACTTCTTTCATAATAATATCCTTAAATAAGAACTATTTAAATACAAAATATTCAAGCCAAAATTAAGAAAACAAGAGTTTTTAAAAATTCAAGTTTAAACTTTCAAACTCGAAATTTCTTTATTCAATAACCATTATGTCCCACCACCAAGTCATGCCTCGCTGCCGTCCAGTCTCCATTCACTCATCATCTGAAAATGTTAGAAAAAAAAAATAGTCTAAGGCTCAATAAGTAAACCATACTATATGCATAAGGTAATTTCAATTCAATAAATGCTCAATCATTTCTTAATTTTTCATACTTTAATTCAAAATTTTCATTATAAACATTTGAGTGCACTAAGTGTTACATCTATACTTTTGGTAACCAATGTGCTATGGTTTTCGGAACCTATTTAATTAATTTGGCCAATAATAAACAACAATATAGGTTTTCCATCTTAATTTTTCAATCTCAGATATTAATCGTATATCATTTTTAGTCTTTGTGACTTTTCCATCTTAATTTTTCAATATCTGGTATTCAGACTGGAAGTATGTTTGAATCTTTATACTCCAATAGTCATAGTGCTCGCCGTTGAAAATAGGAATTGGAACATGCATCATTGATTGATTAACGCCGCCATCATAGCTAAAAAAATTCCCAATAATAATCGAATGGAGCTCTGATACCTCTGTTAGAAGTTGGAGGGATTTTTATGAAAATAAAATGATTTTGCAATTTTGGTTAATTGGATGAGATAGTAAAAGGAAATTGTAAACTGTTTATTGAGAATCAAGCAAGTAGGCTAGTGACAAAGTTGGTACAAATGGAGCTCTTGTCTCCGTGCTAGAATGAGCTTCTTAGAATTTTTTTGTAATTTTTTAAAGCGAGCATACGGAACACATATATATAGGCAAGCATATTAGGCAATGTCCAGGCGGTGGTCTTCATTTTGCCGCCGCTAGTAGCAAATTGTTGTCATCTTGCCTCTTGCACCTTTGGACTTTCTTGTGTAAATATTGGTTGAGTGACATGGCTTCTTGATTCTCATTGGTTGAATGACATAGTTGCTTCCTTCCTTGGCAACATAGCTGCTAGACTTGTGCAACTTGCTTTCTGACACAAATTGGGATTGTATTGATTCAAAGGAATTACATGACTATGTAAAATTCTCACATCATCTAAAATTCTCAAAGCCGATTTTTAACGGTGACTTTTGAATTTTTAAGAAAACGGACCCTTAACGAAAAAATCGGACACATCATAAACATAAAAGTTTTAGGAACAGAAAAACAAACGACTTGTGTGAAGAAAGTTTTGTTCAAATCCTTACTCTTTAAAAGATATGATTTTTCAAAGAAAAATTTGAAAAAGGGAAAACAGTGTATTTTCCCAGCCACAGTACTGGGCTGCAGCGCCGCCCATTCCTGGCACTGCAGCGCCAGCCCCATGGACCCAACAGCGTTGCGGCACTGGCATGGCACTGCTGTGGTGCTGCGTTTGTAGAGAAACCGGTGCTGCAGCGCCGAGCAAAAAAAAAAAAAAAAAAAGAGGAAAAGAAAAGGGAAAAAACAAAGACTTTTTAAAAGATAGTTTTAATATTGAAAAGTAAATGGTATTTTTCTATAATAAGATACAATTTTAGAAAAATATGGATTTTAGGCTATAGTATCAAAACGAAACTAAAAAGGAGAATATGAAATTGGAATTTAATTCCAATTTCCATAAGATTGGTAAAGATTATTTTAAAGAAAATTTTGAAAGTAACTTCAAATAAGTTTTAAGGAAGATTTTATAGGATTAAATAAGGATTTTAAAGTAAGATATCAAAATTTATAATTTTGATATAAAGTTAGAAAAGGGATTATTTTTCCTAATCCAACCTTTGTTGAAATAATTAAGAAAATTATTTCAAAGTTAAGAAACACTAATTATTAAATTAATACTCATAGCGGATATGTCTTTTAGGACAATAATTTGACCGCAGTGTAATTTAAAGACATGGATGCACTATACACAAGGTAAGTACAAACCTTGTTTACAGTATGAAAATAGTAATTATTTTCCTAATATTTGGATTAGGCACATGACACGCTAGGATTATGTGACTTAAATCCATGATGATGATAAGATACGAGTATGCCATACTATGTTATGATGATGATTTACAAGTATGCCATGCTATGTGATGATGATGATTTACAAGTATGCCATAATGATGTGTTACATGTATGCCATGATGATATGTTACATATATGCCATGATGATATGTTACATATGTTATGTTTCATATAATGTCATGCTATGTATAGATGTGTCACTTTTATAAGTGTGGCACACTTTCATACTATGTCATCTCTTACACTTATGCTATGGATTCCAAATATGCCACACTTACGCCCATGCCATACTTGTACACTTATGCCATGTTTACACAAGTGCCATATTTACATTTTTGCCATGCTTTTATTTATATTATTGACCTAATATCATGTAATTGCACATGAACCATAACTAATAAAATCATAATTTATAAGCGTTAGTCTTAGACCAAGTCTTTGAATAAGGCACACTCAATTTATAAGAGTATGTTGATAGGCATGCTCAATTTCAGTTTAGTAAAGATTGAAACTAATTCATAAATCAGTAAGGCATTGTACCAACATCCCTTAGAGTGGGAAGGAATTTAATTTAGTTCTAGTTTTAAAATTCTAGATTTATTTTTAGATTTGTTAGGAACCTTATAAATCCTAACCTTCTATGAAATGCGCGCATCAGGTATGTACACATAGGGGCCCAAACATAAGTCGAGATAAGAAGTTAATAAAGGAGAATAAAACTAGAATAATCTAGAATAATTAGATTACACTAATTTTCATACTGAACAATAATCGGATCATGCATCCTTATGTGTTGTGTTCTCTATGTTGTTATTTCTGCGAGATTATGCTTGTACTTGCTGAACGAAAGCTCATTGGACATATTCATGCTGTAGGTAAGAAGCGCATAGTATAATGGATGATGGGCATTGCAGATATAGACAAAGAGGAGGCAGTGTGGGATACTACTATGTAGATTTTTCCACAAACTCGTTTTAATTAATTATGGATATGTTATGTTTATATAAATATATACATATATATATCAGGGAATTGCTATATTTATATGGATGATGATAAGATATATATATATATATATATATATATTCATATATCTAGAAATGTATATGTATATATTTATATAGATAGTGAACTAGTGTGTATGTAAATTTATAGGGTTGATTTTATATATGGTACTGGATAGTATCCGATAATGTAAACTTCAATTAGTATGAATAAGAATTTCAGTTATTAAAAATATTAAGTCATGTAGAAGGAAATGTAAAATAATTGAAATTCACATTCACTCTTAGTTGCATTCTCTTCTGCATGAGTTCATACTTCTAGTAACTGAAGTTCACATTAATAATAATTAAAGTTCACATTACCATATAACATACAGTACCGGATATAAGACTTGGTGTATGTATATATTTGGGATTGTGATATATATATATATATATATATATATATATTATGGTATTGAAACTATGAAGTAATTACGACGAACTTGGTTTGCCAAGTTAATGTTTAATTAAGTAAGTATGTAAGTAAGCATGATAGTTTGGAAGATTTATTTAAGCCAAGATTGGCATATTAAAGTGTATGTTAAGTTTAGTTTTTCAAAGCTAAAGGTTCGATTTGTGAATGAGTTTGAGTTAAAAATTTTTGTTGACTTTTCAAAAAAGACAAAACTTTTTCAAAAAAAGACAAAAAACTGAGATGTAAATTTTGAGTTTGAGTTGAAGAGCCAAACAAGGCCTAAGTAAGATAAGATGTTTAATGATAAAGAAAGTTTAAAGCGTTTTAATTTTGAAAAGGTTATTTAAAAGTATGTTTTAAAAAAGAATTATTCTAAAAATTTTAAGATTAAGATTGAGTAATTTCAAGTAAGTTTATGATAAGTAATAATTAATAACAGCCTATGTAGTCAGGTCGTCATAGTTTAACCTACTATAGTAAGTTATAAAAGGTAATTACAGGATGCATTAGTCCTTACAAACTTGTTGCAATGGAATCCTTGATAAATGTTTAAGCTCCAGATGGGTGTTGCGGAATTTCACTCATAAGTATACGTGAAACTCTACTAGCCTAATATTTAATTAGGTTAGTAAATGTCACCAATAGCTTTTCATTGTAATTTAATCAAGTAGAATTTTTATAAAATAATAATAAAATAAAAAACTTCTTTCATAATAATAATCCTTAAATAAGAACTATTTAAATACAAAATATTCAAGCCAAAATTAAGAAAACAAGAGTTTTTAAAAATTCAAGTTTAAACTTTCAAACTCAAAATTTCTTTATTCAATAACCATTATGTCCCACCACCAAGTCATGCCTCGCCGTCGTCCGGTCTCCATTCACCCATCATCTAAAAATGTTAGGAAAAAAAAATAGTCTAAGGCTCAATAAGTAAACCATACTATATGCATATGGTAATTTCAATTCAATAAATGCTCAATCATTTCTTAATTTTTCATACATTAATTCAAAATTTTCATTATAAACATTTGAGAGTACTAAGTGTCACATCTATACTTTTGGTAACCAATGTGTCATGGTTTTCGGAATCTATTTAATAAATTTGGCTAATAATAAAACAACAATATAGGTTTTCTATCTTAATTTTTCAATCTCAGATATTAATCGTATATCGTTTTTAGTTTTTGTGACTTTCCATCTTAATTTTTCAATCTCTGGTATTCAGACTGGAAGTATGTTTGAATCTTTATACTCCAATAGCCATAGTGCTCGCCGTTGAAAATAGGAATTGGAGCATGCATCATTGATTGATTAATGCCGCCATCATAGCTAAATAAAGGCCCAATAATAATCGAACGGAGCTCTGATACCTCTGTTAGAAGTTGGAGGGATTTTTATGAAAAATAAAATGATTTTGCAATTTTGGTTAATTCGATGAGATAGTAAAAGGAAATTGTAAACTGTTTATTGAGAATCAAGCAAGTAGGCTAGTGACAAAGTTGGTACAAATGGAGCTCTTGTCTCCGTGCTAGAATGAGCTTCTTAGAATTTTTTTGTAATTTTTTAAAGCAAGCATACGGAGCACATATATATAGGCAAGCATATTAGGCAATGTCCAGGCGGTGGTCTTCATTTTGCCGCCGCTAATAGCAAATTGTTGTCATCTTTCCTCTTGCAACTTTGGACTTTACTGTGTAAATATTGGTTGAGTGACATGGCTTCTTGATTCTCATTGGTTGAATGACATAATTGCTTCCTTCCTTGGCAACATAGCTGCTAGACTTGTGCAACTTGCTTTCTGACATAAATTGGGATTGTATTGATTCAAAGGAATTACATGACTCTATAAAATTCTCACATCATCTAAACTAGAAAAGTTTACAGATCAAATAAATCAAATCAGACAACTAATCTCCTAGAATCAAGAATTACAATAACTACAAAAAGTCATCACAACCTCCTAATCACATACAACTGTACACACGGTTTCCCTGTTTGAAAAAAAAAAAAAAAAATCATGTTTTCCCCCAGTCCCCCCCAAGCTGATAAATGGATATCTTCCATTCCAAGCTTGCTAGTTATTGTCTGAAATGCATTACTCGGCAGCCCTTTGGTGAGTATATATGCGAACCAGTAGAAACAAATGAGGTGCAAATTAGGCCGCTGTCGAGCTTCTCCTTGATAAAATGCCTATCAACTTGCACATGCTTATTACAGTCATGTTGCACTGGGTTATGTGCAATATTAAATGGCCGACTTATTGTCACAATAGAGCTTTATTGGGCCTTCCACTTGAGCTTCAATTCTTCCAAGACTATTTTAAGCCACAACAGCTCACAAATTCCAAGTGCCATCGATCTAAACTTGACCTCTCCGCTAGACGGTACCTTGCCACCATATTTTGTTTCTTGCTTCTCCAAGTCATGATATTGCCTCCTAGGAACGTACAATAACCTGAAGTTGATCATCTGTCAATCATAGACCCTGCATAATCTGCATCGGTATAAACTTCTAGAGTCAATTCTTTCCTTTTCTTGAAAAGAATTCCCATGCTTGGTGTCCCTTTTAGATACTATAGAATTCGATATACAACCTTATGGTGTGGTTTTTTAGGATTGTGCATGAACTAACTCACAACACTACCTGCATATGTTGTGTTAGGCCTGATCTGTGACAAGTAGATAAGCTTTCCTACAAGCCTCTTATAGGAGCCTTTGTCTACTGGAGAATCTTCTGGATTATCGCCAAGTCTTTGATTAAACTCTGTGGGAGTCTCGGCAGGTTTGCATCCTAGCTTGCCCGAATCTGTCAACAAGTCCATTATGTATTTATGTTGTGAGATAAAGATCTCTTGTTGAGAATGTGCTACTTTTATGCCAAGAAAATACTTCAATTTACCAAGCTCCTGAATCTCGAACTCTTTTACTAAGCACTTCTTCAAGCTCTCCATTCTTGCTTCATCATCACCAATCACTATACTGTTGTAATACCCGGAATTTTGATGAACCTATGATTTCCTTTTAGATAAGGAAAATCATAAGTTTGAATCTAGTATGTCGATATGAAACTCATGATCTGAGTTAAATATCAGTAAATGTTTGAGTTCTCATTTAAGTATCTACGAGACTCAGTAATAGCTTGCTTTAGTCAAGCGTGAAGTCTTTTGGGAAAAAAAGGGCAAAATAGGAATTTATGATTTTATGCCGGTCAATGTTTGACCAAGTTGATTTTATGTTTGTCTGAGACGAGATTGCAGTATAATTATCAGTATGAAAATTTTACTGCGACAAACCGTCATTACAAATAAATAAGTAGTTTCAAGTCTTAAGGAAATCCTATGCGCAGTCCAGTTAAGTATAGATAAATTCTGGACAGTGGTCCAGTACAATTATACTGTTGTTAGATGAAAACAGTATTGGAAATAGACTGTATTTAAGAGGATAGCTTATGGGACCTTATAGGTGACACCTTGTCCTAAAAAGAATGACAAATGTCACTGTGAGAACCGGTCACCCTTTAAGGACTAAAATGTAAATATTTTGTCTTTAGGGGCCAATATGTAATTGTAAGAAAAGTGAATGGTTATGGATTTTAAGAAAGTTAAGATAGTGTTAAGTGATTGATTAAGCAAGAATTGGAGGCCAAATGCTATCACCGTAGTCGGCCATCTCACGAGGACTAAAGTGCAAATATTTTTGCCTTTAGGGGCCAAAGTGCAATTTTGTGAAAATTGTGGTTCGATAGATAAATTTGTAAATTTATGGAACTATGGATATTTCTAGTTAGATTTCCTAGTTCAATTTAGTTTATGATGATTTTTTTTAAATTTGGTTAACTTAGTTGGAAACCAAGGAATCAAGTTAGGTTTGGATTGGTTCAAAATTGACCAATCATTTGCCTACACTTGTACTTAAGGGAACCGGCCACATTAAGGGTTAATGAGCTGATATTTTACTCTTAAGGACCAATAGGCAAGGTATGAGAAATTTGAAGTTCATTAGAATTTGATACCACACAATTTTAACCTTGCCTAATAAGCAAAGTAGTTTTGCATACTAAGCTATGTTGCATTTTGCAACTTTCACACTTAGCAAGGTATGGCCGGCCACCTTATGAAGAATTTCAAGAAAATTATGATAGATTTTCTTACTAAGCATTCAAATTCAACTAAGCCAAGGATTGGTTACAAAATTTAGTTACCATAGTTATGTTAAAACCAAGAAAGTAACTAGGTTTGTTAACTTAGTTAGTCTAACTATTTTCTTCCATTTGGATTCTCCATAGCCGGCCACCACATGATCTCATTGAGTAAATATATTACTCTTGAGAATTATCTGCAGCTTAAGAGTTAATTGATTCTCAAAATTTTTGAGAGAATGACAAGTGTTGTCAATAGCTTAAATGAGCAAGCTTATAGCTTTGCTTGCTAAGCTAGTAATTAAGCATGTGCTGCCACCTAATGGCCGGCCATTACAAGGATGAGACACTTCATGTGTCTAGCTTTGATGAGCCAACACTTAGTCTTGATTATGTGGCCATCTAGAGCTTTCTCAACCGGACACCTCAAGGGACTTGGCAGCAAATATGCTGTTTATGAAAGCTAATAAGCAACTTAGAAAGGAAGAAAAGTCTAAGTGAAATTCTTTTCCTTTCACCTATATATAGGAGGTGATACGTACAAGCTTAAGACTTTGGACAATAAACCATAGTTTGGCAGCTCATTATCTGATTCTTCTCTTCCTTAGGAGCCGAACAAAAATTGAGAGGAAGCTGAAAACAAATTCGGTTTGTGGTGTTGGTCTAGTGAGAAAGAAAACCTCCAAAACTTTAAGCTAGAATTGTTTTGTGAAGCTTGAGGTAAAACTCTTTAACCTCTAGTTTTCATTCACGTTTTTGATAAGAAGATTATGAGTGTGATGTTATGTATAAGCATGAGTTTATGAAAAGTAAATTCAAGTACTATGCTTTATGTGTAGTTGATAGTTTTCGGTTTCGATATGCTAGTTTCGAAATAGGATTTTTATGCAAGTTTAGGATTTTTGTTTTACAAAAAATTATATGAGTAAGATCTGATTGTATGAGTATGAAATGGTTAGGTAACGCCTGCATGCTTGATATAGGCTCACGGGGTAACCGTTTGAGGTAGTGTGTACGTTAGTTACCTAAAAACCAAACCGAACAAAAAAAACTGCCAGTTTCGGGTCAAACTGGACAGTAATTTGAAAAGCGAATTTTGAGGCCCTTAGAGGCCGAATCATGAAAAAGTCAAAACTACAAAGTTGTAGAGAAGGCAAAATCCTAGGGGCCAACGTGGACAATTTTTGAAAATAAGGCCTCTAAGACCTTCGTTTTTACAAAAATCCCGAGACCAAATTTTAGGGTAATGAAAATGGTCAAAGAATTTTCAAAGGCAGAAACAAGCATGTTTAAGTCAGATTTGAGTTTTGAGTTAAAAAGAGAAGTTATAGGAACCTTCAAGGTCTACAACTTTCATGAAGGATATGTTTTCAAATTCGAAACAGATCTGTTAGAAAAGGATCAAATTTAAGGACTGATTTCAAGTACAGTTTTCAGAATTCAAGGGTTTTAAAAGATAGTAAGTTTTAAAGTTTATGTTATGTTTTTGATACCCTTGTACTAAGATAAGTTAATAACTAGGGTTATTCATGAATGTTGGTTAGGATACCAATATTTAATGATTATGATTTATGGTAAGATAGAATAGGAATAACTCTTATCTTACACCCTGTTCGAAAACAGGAGTATGAACTATAGTTGTGCCATGTATGGACAATAAACCAAGAGCATATGACGACTGGTAAGTTCAAACCTCACCTACAGTATGGAAATAGTAAATACTATTTTCAAGTATGACTGTTTTCATGTATGCTATGATTTATATGTTGCAATGTTAAGCCATGTTTTGTCATGTTATGCCATGTTATGTCAAGTCATGTATGTTATGTTACGTCAAGCTATGATAGGTTATGATAAGATATGTCATGTGTATGTATATACTATGGTTGATATACAGTATGAGATAGTGACATCATGAGGCATGTTCACTAATAAGATCACACGTAAAGATTCTTAGTCTTGGGGATGTAACCAGACTAAGACTAAACCAAGAGAAGTAAGGTGTCGTACCAACCTCCTGTTGATGCAGGAGGATCATGTATGTTACAAGTTCAAGTATGTGATTATCAACCTCTCGTTGATTCGTGAGGGTAAAGTGATAATCAACCTTCCGTTGATGCGTGAAGGGTTATGTTCATGTTTTCCAGAATTGTTAAGGGCCTTGCAAACCCTGACGTTCTGAGGCTGGCAAGCTTTTGGTACGTACACTAAGGGCCCACATGTAAGCAAGATAATAAGTTCAAGTCAATAAGTGATCGTAAAAGATACATAATTGATCATAATTGGTTCATGCATAAGTTGCACGATATTTGTTAAGTTTTGTGAGGATTATGTTTGTACTTGCTGGGCGAAAGCTCATCAGTATATTCCATACTGTAGGTAAATGCCTGCAGCTTTACTTGGTGGGCCATGGAAACAATGCAGCAAGTGAAGGGCGGTATGGGATACCACTACGCAAGTTTTTTCGCAAATTATTTAAATTATCAAGTTGTATATGTATGTTTTAAGGAATATGTACCATGTTACATATGTGATGTTTTTAAGTTGTGATTTTAAAATAAAGTTTAAAGAAGAAAAGAAAAATTTATTCTGAAATTTTCTGTAAGGTTAAGAATAAGGTTTAAGTTAAGCAAGCATGGTAACGGCCCACGTTTACGTAGTCGGCCCTACGTGGACTGTCGGGACGTTACAACTGTCATCCACATAAACCAACAATGTAGTTACTCCCTCTGA